>JAWKAU010000212.1:0-223000 GCA_033398695.1 Orobanche coerulescens
ATTCGGATAGACTATTTAATGTAAGATTGTGTATACGAGCCAGTCATAACTTAAGTTGCGATACACCTAGTCTTATAGGATTTAAAATCCTAAAACTTGCCTGCGAACAGTTCAAATATTAATCTGAGTCTCAAATATCAGACCATCCGATAGAAGACTTGAAGGCAGTCTTGTGTTTTAAGAGGTTTTGACATTATCAAAAAAGGGGAAATTATTAGAAAAATAATACCCTAAGTATTTTGATAAATACACCTACTGACTGTCCCTACAGCGACCTTCATACAACGCACAAAAGATATCTCCTACTGACCCGAATAAAAGTTCCGATTAATACTGACAAGATTGTTGTCTACATCAAAGAAGCGTAGGTATTTTATTAGGAAAATAAAAACACAATCCAACAGGATTTAGACTTAGAGCTTTAAATGGTTGTGAGATAAACCTTTCGTTATTCACAAAGTATTCACGGTTTCAAAGTAGTATTTAATGCTAACATGACAGCATGTATTGCGGTCGAAAAGACTGTGGACAGAAGAGCATTTAATGCTGATCAAAACGAATGTCTGAAGAATTAAATACGAACATCTTTAATTCAAACATTCTACAACCTACCAATCCGATTTGTTTAAATCTCACCAATTGTCCAATGCTACATTTATAACTGATATATTGCCAAGGTTATAAGTAGCCCAAGCAAGAGGACATGGCTAACTTACTAATTGATCAAGCATCTGTGGCATTCACTATCTAAGAGAAATCTATTTCTTCAAGCATACAGTGTATATCTGTAACAACCCCGTCCCGAGTCGGGACTGCTACAGTGTTGTGAATCCATTTCGGGAATTCACAAGGCAAAATCCTGTAAACAAAGTAATACCTCGACTAATCAGGTCGCATGAGAAAAACTGATAGTACATACCGACCGACAAGGTTGGTAAATAACACAATTCAATACTGAAGGGCTACCTCATAACAAAATCATTTTAATAATACTTATTTGAACATATAGGACATTAAATTAGATTAGACCCAACCCACACACGGGTATGACGAGTAGACGAAAGACATAGAGAGCACTCGCCAGTGTACTAACAGGACTCAAGACACAAACAACTGGATACAATAGACATCAGGAGTAATATCGTTGGGGCTCTCCATCCTCGTGCCCTCCTATGCACACTCGCCTAGTGGAATCCATGTACTGAATACACAACAATGTGTCCATCCCCAAAGGGTCGATGCAGCAGTGCAAGTACATTGATAACATGAATATGTATTGATGTAAGAGTGATCGGTCACCAAGAAGGTTAATCTTAGCGGTTTAGCTAAGAAAACCCAAAATATATGAAGTATTCTCTTTTCTTTCTCTCTCTAAAATATGCTATATTCTCGAGTGTGTTGTCTTTTGAGAAACCCCCTCTCCCTTTTATAGGAGGAGGGTGCCTTGTTGTCTAAGATTTTCCTGATTTCGAGAGAAAATCCAGGATATCGAGGGATTTAGGTGCGATTTTCCATCCTTGGATTTAGGGATTACAAGGTATGGGCTCTCAATCCTGGATCTTAGGGATTACGTCGGGTGAGTCGGGATCTTCTTTCCCGGGAGTTCGACCTTCTGAATT
Source organism: Orobanche coerulescens (assembly GCA_033398695.1). NCBI lineage: Eukaryota > Viridiplantae > Streptophyta > Magnoliopsida > Lamiales > Orobanchaceae > Orobanche > Orobanche coerulescens. Next base: position 1,620 of record JAWKAU010000212.1, read on the forward strand.
CGATGGTTTTAGGTCGGCTCATTCCTATTCAAATCAGTAGGTCGAGAGACCTTTGAGGTCGGCAACCTTTTATCGGATATCATAGGTCGGCGGGGCCTCAGAGGTGGCGCCCTTCTAGCAGATGTCACGGCTAAGTGGGGCCTCAGAGGTCGGCGACCTTTTATCGGATATCATAGGTCGTGGGGCCTCGAGATCGGCGCCCTTCTAGCAGACGTTACGGCTAAGTGGGGCCTCAGAGGTCGGCGACCTTCTAAAGGACCTTGAGGTTGTCATCCGTGTCTAAGAACCTAGGTCGGACTTTTAATGTTCCATATTTTAAAGCTGGGTTTTCGGGAGCGTACATTCGGCGTCACATCAGCGATCCCCCTACTGCAGTCGAGCTATAAGACCAAGTAGAGTAAGATTTGTTTATAATCGGACGACCTTGACGCAATAATCCTTGGGACTCCCATTCCCAGATAACGAGGCTCTTCGGACTTCGTGCGCTATAATAACCTGTCTTTTCCTTTCCCTGCCTCCCAAACGTCGCGTCGATGGTCAAAGCCAGGTGTCGACCTTCTATAGGTCGGATAAGACGGTTCCAAATCCCAGCCGTTCTTTCGAATAGGGCATCGGACGCTCCAGATCGTCCCTATCCTTCTTGGTTTTCGCCCCTCCCTCCTATAAAAGGAGGTCTTCTTCTTCCTTTGTCGTTTTCGCGTTTTTATATCCTCAACCTCTGGTGCGAAAATTCTCAGGCGACACTAGCGATCACAGCTATCTGTCTCCGGCGACGCGCTTGCTCTACCTTTCTCCGGCGATCTTCCACCCAATCCCATGGGTATGTTCATCTAAACATCTCTTTAGTTTTTGATTTGTTTTACAGATATTTTCCTTTTCTTCTTCCTCCCTTTTCTTCCTTTTGTTATGTCGTCTGCTTTGGATTCTCAAAATATTTCCGGCGAATCGGACGTGAACTCTTTTTTAGAAGGTCTTTCCTCTTCTGATGGGGATTCGGGGGGTAGGTCGGGGTGAGCTACTGGTTCCTCCCTCTGTCTTAGGGATGAGCCCTTAGGTGACGTGGTGAGTCGAGCTAGGTGACATCCCTCCCTCTGGCATCCCCCTAATCATTGTAGATCCTCCTTCCCCTCCTCCTATGGACGAGGTAACTGTGACCGGCCTCTTAGCCGATCCATATCAGACGGTTGTAGGAGCGACTCGAGTTCTCCCTCCCCACCCTCTATCGAGGACTAGCCCAGCCGCGTTGGCTAGTTTTATAAGATTTCTTAGACTTCCCCCGGAGTGGGAATTTGTCACACCTCAGGCTAGTGATACCCCTGATCATCCTCCCCCGGGGCATATTACCTGGTTTGTGGATCAGGTGAGCAGTGGTCTTCACTTTCCACCCCATCCCTTCCTTGTCTCTCTCTCCGTTAAATACAATCTTCCCCTCAACCAATTTTCTCCTAACTCTTTTCGCTACATGGTTGGTTTTCTCGTGCTGTGTCATTACAGACATAAGGAACCCGACCTGTGCTTTTTCTATTTTTGTTTTGGGCTGAAGAGTTTTAAAGGCTCCTTTTACTTGACTTCTCGAAACAACGCCCATTTCTTCACCCACCTTCCTTCCAATGTGAAGGACTGGAGAGTCCGCTTCTTTTCCTTGGCTCCTACATCGATTCTTGGGGCTTTCCTACGGAATGGGCGAGATACTCGAGCGAGGATCCTATTCTGGCGCAATTCCATCCCAGTGCGTGGGTCGAAAGTTCGGGAATGGAATGTCATTCCCTATAATGCTTTCAGTGACGCAATTCTATGATCTTCTATTCCATTGTGGTGAGCTCGAATCCCTACCGGCTATCACGACATCGGTAGGTTTTATCTATTTTCGGATCTTTGTTATTTTGCTTTTTAGCTATTTCCACGACCGTTTGTATTGTTTTTTTGTAGATCGGTTCATGCGGACACCCGATCGGACGCCTCAAGCCAGTGAAACAATAAAGAGAAGGTCCACTGAGTCGTGAATCCCCCAATGAGAGGCGGAGGGCTCATCGAAACTAAGCGGAAGTTCCCTTCTCGCCCCAGTGCAGGGTAACTCTCCCCCTCAGGCACTGGCTCCTACCTTGACCACCGGACGAAGCCCTCAGAGCTCGTCTCGGCGGCTTAGTCACTCGGAGGGCCTCTTCTCCTAGCTCCCAGCTTCCCAGCGGCCGAAGACCGCGGGTCCCAGTCGGCTATGGAGACTCTTCTCATTGCAAGGAGTTTGAGAGATTTCTTCCTATTTCGACTCCATGGTCCGGCTAAGGATAAGTGGGATTACGAGATCCGCGGAGGACCCTCGCTTTGATGCCATGATGATGTATTTTGGGAAGGTATTAACCTCTTTTGCCTTCCCCCTTTTTGATTATTGTCATCTTTATTATTACCTCTCTGCCCGACTGATATAACTTGCTTTCTTGTGCGGTTCTTCGCCACCTTTGTGACCTTCGCGAGAGGATCATAAGCTCGGCGCTACGTCTTCCTCCCGGCTCACCCATATGCAAGCCGACTGGAGGCCGCCTGTCGGCTAATTCCGATCTCTCGGCTCGGCTTCGGGAGAGGGAGTATCGCAGATCTTGCCCTTAAGAAAAGTTACGAGCGGGAGGCGGTTTTGGAGCAGGCTCGGATGGCGATGTTCGGTGAACCAAGGCTGAAATTTTGGAAGACCACATCTACGGTGAAACGGAGAAGGTGGGCCAGCTCGAGGCTCAGTTGTCGGAAGCTAGGGCCAAATCCGAGAGGATAGCTCAACTTGAGGCCCGGGCTAAGGCTGAGTTGGAGAAGGTCACCCAACTCGAAGCTCAAGCTAGAGCGGAATCGGAAAAGGTGACCCAGCTCGACTAGCCGAGGCTAGATTTGAGGGATCGTCTTATGAGAGCGGGGCGACGGATGGCCGACATCGATTTCTGACCAGTGACGTTGGTCACTCTTTCCTAGAGGCCTACCGTTCCGCCCTTCTGGCCCGGTATCACAATTCTACCGCTTTCCTGGTTAAGCTAGCCCCTGCCGCGACACAATATTTCGATTTTGCTCTAACTCGTGCTCGTTAGAAGCTAGCTTCTTTGGGTTTTACGGGCGAGCAGGACCGGGATGCTGCATTGGACGGGGCTCCTGTTCCTTCGGGTTGGTCCGGGGACGTGGAAGAATCTACGGAGGCGGCCTGGTGGAAGGACGCCCTTGAGGAGTCCTTAATGTAACACCCCAAACTAGGCGGATATTACAGTGCCGTGGACCCCATTAGGACCCACCGGGCGAATGAGAATGAATGAATTACGAGGTAAATGTAGTACGAACCACATTACTACATGAATTACTCAGATGAGGAGTTTTATAAATCACACCCAGGATGATACAGAATACAAGTATATTTTATATGGATATAAAATATACAACAATGAGTGAAATGAATATCCAAACGGAATGTATGAAGCGGAATAATTAAAGGAAACATAAATGGTGAAAAGTAGGGCCCCCTACTAGTATCACTTTGGGACTCCTCGCCGTCACCGTGCTCTCCTGTGCCTTAGCCTTGCCATGACACGAAAAACAACATCCCCAGCGAAATCGATTCTGAACAACAATCCTCGAGGGTTGAAAATACCTGATCATGATATATACGAAATTATGAATTATCACAGCCGAAACATACGCAATCAAACATCTATATGAATCGACTAATCGATCTGACTCAAAGGAATGGCGCCACACTCGTCAGGGATGGAAATGTGTCAGTGCACAAGCCACCAAGCGATCAAACACGCGTGGTCTTGTACCTGTCGGTCTCACGAGCAATCGACTCGTGTGCACGATCGATGTGAGGCCACCAACCAACACACGACTATAATGTGCCCGACATGAAAATCTACACATACCAGCCACGCCCGATATGACCGGAATGCCACAATATGACAAAAGTGACAATGAAAATGAATAATGACTCACCAAGATTGAATGATGATGAAATGAATGATAGCTCAATGAAATGATCGGGCAAGTCGTTCCTTATGGTGAGGTGATTAATTGACAATGGCGAGTTTTGATACGATTAATCTGATGATGAATGAGTTATGATTATGAATGAACAACGACAAAAGGAATGAATATCCTTTTAGCAGAGTAAGAATGAACTTGCAATCTGGATGATGAATGTCAGCCCACGAACAACGTCTAAATGAAATATCGGTCGCTCGAACAACCTTGAATAACACGATTACCAATAATCCGATCATTACGCAAATCAAAAGCGATCATAATCGACTCAAATGTCGACCTGCGATATCAGAGCTCGAATGAATCGAAACCAACTCCAAGATGAGTATTTCAAACCATCAAAACACTTTCAAGGATATCAATAATCCATTAGGAATCCATAACTCATGATTACAACAACATCGATCGGAAAATCCCGAATTAGCTGAAGTCGACCCCAAGGGTTCTTGAAATAATTCGAAAATAACCATTAAATCCGTAGGAATATGTTTATACAAGTTAGATAATCCATAACTAACATATTCGATGATAATCGAAGCTTACGAAGAAATCGGAAGGAAAACCCCAAAAATCGAAATTCTAGATCCGAGATTAATACCTTTGATTCGATGTGATGAAGATGATGAAATGATGATTAATCAGAAAGATGAGCTTGAAGATGATGATTGATGATTACACCTCGAAGAATCCTCTCGAATCGCTCGAAATCGCCCAAAACTACCGAAGGATTGAAATGAGATGAAAAATGACGAACTCGACTAAAGCTGTCGATTTATACTCGGTCCGAGGTTAGCGTGCGCTAGCCTTGTGCATAGCGTGCGCTAACGAGTAATTTGGGTAGTCCGGTACCTTTGTCCAGAACACGGTAGCGCGCTACGTACCTCTTTGTAGCGTGCGCTACGGCCATCTACTAGCGTGCGCTAATATCCATTGTTAGCGTGCGCTAGCAAAATATTTGGCCTTGATGCGGAGTCGAGAAAGCTGTCGACCTGCGATCGGCCCGATAGCGTGCGCTACAACCATTGTTTAGCGTGCGCTAATATACTCGATTGCGTCGCTAACAACAATGCATAGCGTACGCTATGAATGAATCGATGCGATCCGGTAGCCCTTTGGACTCAGCGATCCGCCCTAGCGCGCGCCCTCCACACATATAGCGTGCGCTATTACAACCCGCTAGCGCGCGCTACCTGTCGTGGCGTGCGCTACTTATCTTCGCTGCGATCCGGTACCTTACGGGTGCGGCGGCACAACCTTAGCGTGCGCTAAAGGCGAGTGGTAGCGTGCGCTACCTATACCCGATTAGCGTACGCTAAAGGAGTATGTAGCGTGCGCTACTCCTCACGCCTGACATAGCGAAAATAACAATGATGATAAACACGGCACGAAACTCCAATCAGTTAGTGATGAAAGGCGATTGATACGATACAAATACTCTGAATGATAAATACCATGGTGAATATGAGTGACAAATGATCAATGATGAATGAGATTCTTGAGTATCAATTCTTGAATGATAATTCTTGAGTGATAATTCTTGAATGATAATTCTTGAGTGATAATTCTTGAATTACAAGGGTATTACATACACCCCCTTAAAAGAGTTTCGTCCCAGAAACTAAAGGGTCAAACAACTCGGGATAACTCTCGCATACTATCCTCGGTTTCCCAGTAGCCTCTTCGACTCAGTGTCTAGACCCTGAATTTTAACCAAAGGAATAGTTTTATTCCTCAAGCTGTTTGATTAAATCGCTCTAAAACTCGTATAGGACGCTCCTCATATGAATGATCGTCGGCGATCTCGATTTCGTCGGGCGAAGTATGTGACTCGGGTCGGCAACATACTTCGCGGTGAGAGACATGAAACACATTATGAATTCGGCTCAGCGCCGGAGGTAAAGCGATCGATAAGCTAACTCGCCTACTCGATCCAAAATCTCAAGCGGTCGATGAATCTCGGACTCAACTTCCCTCTCTTCCCAAAGCGGAAGATACCACGACTCGGGGATACCTTGACCAACACGTGGTCACACCTCGAACTCTAATGGTCGGCGGCGGTTATCTGCATATGATTTACATCGACTGCGACTACGGTGTCGACAAGCGACTCTGATCAAAGCTACCTTCTCACGGGCGGCTATAAGCATATCGGGCTCGGTGCCCAATGATTACGATAAGTCGTCCCAACCTGACGGAGATCGACAACGGCGACCATACAAGGCCTCGTAAGGTGCCATCTTGATCGAAGCATGCCAACTATTATTATCGTGAACTCGATCAATGGTAGTTGGGCTTCCCGATCGTCTTTCGAATCGAGGCGCATGCCCTCAACATGTCCTCTAAGGTCAGAATCGTCCTCTCACGATTGTCAGTCAGTTGAGGGTGGCAGTGCGAGATTAAGTGAGTTCCCATAGCACGATGGTGATTTCCAAAATGCGACACAAGCCGTCAGTCACGATCGGAAGCGATACTTTTAGGAGTCTGTGAAGTCGACTATCTCTTTGATGAGCAGGTTGAGCAAGTCTCTCGGGACCCCACGTCTCCTTGATCTCAAGGAAATGAGCTGATTTAGTTAAGCGATCCACGATCACCGGATCGTATTCATGCCTGACGACTCGTTGGCAAACTCGTGATGAAATCCGTAGAAATGTCTTCCCACTTCCATTCGGGAATAGGAAGGGGTTTTGACATACCGCCGGTCGTGATGTTCAATCTTAACTTGTTGTGAGTTAAGCATCTCGAAACAAATTCGGCGACTTCACGCTTCATATTACTCCACCGGTAATTTTGTTTCAAGTCCTTGTACATCTTGCTAGACCGGATGAGCGAGAATAAGGGTAGCATGAGCTTCTTTCAAAATCGATTTTTCAACTCGTCATTCGCGATACGCTGAACCGATTCTTAAAGCGCAAAAGTCCATCCTCGTGGACCACAAATCCGAGGGCTTTCCCCGCGCCACATCCTCTCGGATGCGCAGCAATGATGGATCGAGCCACGATTCTCTCGGATTTCCTCCTCGAGTGACGATGAAATCTCTAACATCTGTTGCCCCTGAACTCGCTGAAGCCGGACCTCGATCTCGGGTCTAAGGAATTCCTCTTGAAGCTCATACGAAGCTGTTAAGCGGGCAAGCATCTGCTCTGAGCGGACTTACGACTCAAGGCGTCGGCGACAACATTCGCCTTGCCGGGTGGTAAAGGATCTCGATATCATAATCTTTGATTAATTCCAACCACCATCTACGGCGCATATTTAACTCATACGAGTAAATATATACTTTAAGCTCTTATGATCGGTGAATATCGGCGAGTAACGCCATAAAGATAATGGCGCCAAATTTTCAGCGAACACCACATTTGCTAGCTCAGTCGAGGTCGGATAATTAATCTCGTAAGGTCTCAATTGCCGTGAAGCATAGGCGATAACCTTTCAGTTACGCATGAGTACACATCAGAGACCTGTCAGGACGCATCACTATAGACCACAAATCCTTAGTCCCTGCGGCAAGGAAAATGCAGTCTTGACATTAAGGCTCTTGAGTTCCTCAAAACTCCGTTGACACGCGTCGGACCACGTGTATTTCTTATCCTTAGCAAAGGTTCGTTAAGGGTTGAGCGATTCGAAAATCCCTCTACAAATCGCCGATAATAACGCTAATCAGAAACTTGGATTTCCTTAACGTTCTTCGGAGGTAGCCAATCTCGAATAGCCTCCGTCTTCGAGGATCGACACGAACTCCGTCGATGAAATTACATGTCAGAAAAGTCACTTCGGACATCAGACTCACATTTAGAAAATTTCCCATAAAGTTGTTCTCGTCTCAACACGTCGAGCACTAGATGAAGGTGAAACTTCGTGTTCCTCCGGTCACGAGAATAAATCACAATGTCATCGATGAAGACAACAACAAGCCGATCGAAAAGTCGATGAAGACCCGATTCATTAACTCCATGAATACGCGAGTGCATTAGTCAATCCGAGCGGCATAACCACAAACTCATAATGACCATAGCGCGTGCGAAAGCAGCTGTTCTCGCGATATCAGGCTCTCGAATCCATGGCGGTGATATCCGGATCTTAAGTCGATCTTGGAAAATCTTGAAGCTCCACGAAGTTGATCTAAGAGATCGTCAATACGGGGTAAGGGATACTTATTCTTGATCGTCACCTGTTGACTCCAGATAATCAATACATAAAGCGGAATGAACCATCCTTCTTCTTGACAAACAACCTTTGGTGCTCCCCACGGGGGCGCCTTTTCGGTCGGATATAACCTTTCTCGAACAACTCCTCAAGTTGGTTCTTTAATTCTGCATTTCGGTCGGGGCCATCGGTGCGGTGCCTTCGATATCGGGGGCGTGCAGGCTCGACTCAATCGTGAATTCCACATCCCTCTGTGGAAGCGAGCCGAGTAACTAAATGCGGAAAAACATCGGAATATTCCCTCACCACGGGATATCGTCAATATTCTTGATGATTTCTCGGTTTTGGCCATATAGCACCAATAGCGACACATCACGATTGAGTAATCTTCTTGCTTTCATCAAATTAATGACTTTACGAGCAGTAGGGATTACCTCCTGAAACACACATTCGACTCCATAAATGCGAAATGATAGTGACCAGCGCTTTCGGACACTAATGATGGCATCATGGCGATCCGTCAATCAATACCCAAGATGATGTCGTCCCTCGGTAAATCTACTACGATGAGGTCGGCGGCCATACACGACCATGGAGTGAATCGGACAATTACGAATCTCACGACTTAGATAATTCGTCTACCATTAGGTAGGCGATGACATATGGCTCACAACTAGTAGCACTACCCGCGTAGTCTACTCAAACATGACTCGGAAATGAATGAATGAGATGCACCGGTATCAAAAGGGTACACAGGTTGAGATAGAATATCGAGTGTACACGAGATCATTCGGGCCTCGGGATCATCGGTCTTCTTCATCTCATAAATTCGGGGCTTAGGCCCACTGAGCAGTCGCTCCGTCGATAGCTCTTGGTTCGCCTTTAGCTCTGTCGTTTTGAGCAGCCCGGTAAGTGGCTTTGATTACGCACCTGAATGACACAGGGCTTGAGATGGCCGGAGTGGGTTTAAAGTCCCTACGGCAAAAGCGGGCCTATGCCCGGCAACCCCATGATTGTGGCACGTAATGACTTGGGCACTTAGTGCTGAAATGACCACTGTTCCTCACGGTTGAAGCAGTGATGGCAGGCCGCTCGCGGCCGAGATTCGCGGGTTTAGACGCTAGGGAGGTCGTTCGGAAAAAGTAGAGCCCGCCGCGGTTTCTTGAAAGTGGCACGACTCCGTCGGGTGATTCTGTTCTTGGACTTCTTGCTAGCGAGACGAAGGTTCTTTGCTTAGCAATTTCTTTAGCCGTAAGCTCGTAAGTAAGAGCCTTCTCAATGAACTCGGCCAGACGTGGTGCAATTATGATTAAATGGCGAAGTCTCATACGGGGTTTTGACCTCTTCTTTGAAATACTTGATCTTGTCAGCCACGAGTGAATGATAGATGAGGCGACGGAAGAAGTTCTTGAAATTTTCGGCGATGGCGAGAACATCATCATCCGCCGAAAGGTCGGGAGTGAGTAATTCGGACAACTTGGCCTCCACAGTGGGGCCGGATAGTACCTCTCCATCATGAGAGTCTTGGCGATCCCAAGTACATGTTCCGTCTGTGGGCTTCAACGATAACCACCATGAGTGAGCGCTCTTACGAGATAGTAAGCCGCAGCTGAAACTTTATGCCCTTCGGGGCAATCCACCATAGCAAATAACTTCTCAAAATGCTCAAGCGGTGAACAATATCCATGGCTCAGATGAGCCCTCAAAAGTAGGTGGTCGCTGGCGAGAGATATCGCTAATGATATTGCTTACACCCCTCTCTTGCCTTTGAGGTGGCGGCGGAGGAGCCTGCTGATTTTGATTGACGGAGTTATGCATCGTCTCCATCAACTGAGCCATCTGGGTCATTTGGGCCATCATGCCCTGCATAAATGCGAGCGGGTCGACCCGGACACCCTCTGACTGAGCCGTGTCCCGGGTACGACTCCTGACGGCGATGAATGATCGCGTCCAGGTGAGTGAGTGGCAGCGTCGCTGCTCGATGAGTTAGCATTATTCCTGGCATTTACACGGGTATTCGCACGAGTTCTCGGGATTCGGCCCGCTCCACGGCCTCGTCCTCCACGTCCTCTGCCAGCCCTTTGCATACTGAAGTGGAAAGTCATATGATGATTATACATCTCGCATGAGTATCACATTATGATTATATTATGAAATGATGAAAATGAGCATACGCGCTCAAATACAGCGATTACATGAATGATTGATTGACGTGACATGATTATCTAATGAAGTTATTGAAATGATTATCTTGGATGAGTTAACAAGGTTAATGATCCGATCTTCACGATCAACAAGCTGAACAATGAAATGAATTGGTGATTAATGAGTTAACTTTGGCCGTCCGGTCAAAATGACAATGATGATTGAGGATTATTAAGCGATGAATTATGAATGAATGATTAATGCGAAATTATACCATGGCATTAGAAATCTTACGATTCTTGATGCGATTGGCTCGGCATTTGCACGGAGTCACACGTGGCGCGAAAGTCGATAATCTTAGTCAGATGTGATGATTTCAAATGAGACATGACTTGGAGGGTAGTATTCAAAACCACGCTCGATACCAACTCTGTAACACCCCAAACTAGGCGGATATTACGGTCTGTGGACCCCATTTGGGACCCACCGGGCGAATGAGAATGAATGAATTACGAGGTAAATGTAGTACAGAACCACATTACAACTTCAATTACTCCGATGAGGAGTTTTATACAACACACCGTGGATGATACAGAATTCAAGTATATTTTATTTGGAGATAAAATATACAACAATGAAGTGAAATGAATATCGAAGCGGAATGTCTGCGGCGGAATAATTAAAGGAAACATAAATGGTGAAAAAGGCGGGTCCCCTACTAGTATCCTTTGGGACTCCTCGCCGTCACCGTGCTCTCCTGTGCCTTAGCCTTGCCATGACACGAAAAACAACATCCCCAGCGAAGTCGATTTACAGAACAACAATCCTCGAGGGTTGAAAATACCTGATCATGATATATACGAAATTATGAATTATCACAGCCGAAACATACGCGATCAAACATGCTTATATGAATCGACTAATCGATCTGACTCAAAGGAATGGCGCCACACTACGTCAGAGATGGAAATGTGTCAGTGCACAAGCCACAGCGATCAAACACGCGTGGTCTTGTACCTAATCGGTCTCACGAGCAATCGACTCGTGTGCACGATCGAATGTGAGGCCACCAACCAACACCACGACTATAATGTGCCCGACATGAAAATCTACACATACCAGCACGCGCTTGATATGACCGGAATGCCACAATATGACAAAAGTGACAATGAAAATGAATAATGACTCACCAAGATTGAATGATGATGAAATGAATGATAGCTCAATGAAATGATCGGAACCGTCGTTCCTTATGGTGAGGTGATTAATTGACAATGACGAGTTTTGATACGATTAATCTGATGATGAATGAGTTATGATTATGAATGAACAACGACAAAAGGAATGAATATCCTTTTAGCAGAGTAAGAATTAACTTACCCAATACGGATGATGAATGTCAGCCCACGAACAACGTCTAAATGAAATATCGGTCGCTCGAACAACCTTGAATAACACGATTACCAATAATCCGATCATTCGCAAATCAAAAGCGATCATAATCGACTCAAATGTCGACCTGACGATATCAGAGCTCGAATGAATAGAAACCAACTCCAAGATGAGTATTTCAAACCATCAAAACACTTTCAAGGATATCAATAATCCATTAGGAATCCATAACTCATGATTACAACAACATCGATCGGAAAATCCCCAATTAGCGAAGTCGACCCCAAGGGTTCTTGAAATAATTCGAAAATAACCATTAAATCCGTAGGAATATGTTTATACAAGTTAGATAATCCATAACTAACATATTCGATGATAATCGACTTACGAAGAAATCGGAAGGAAAACCCCAAAAATCGAAATTCTAGATCGAGATTAATACCTTTGATTCGATGTGATGAAGATGATGAAATGATGATTAATCAGAAAGATGAGCTTGAAGATGATGATTGATGATTACACCTCGAAGAATCCTCTCAGAATCGCTCGAAATCGCCCAAAACTACGAAGGATTGAAATGAGATGAAAAATGACGAACTCGACTAAAGCTGTCGATTTATACTCGGTCCGAGGTTAGCGTGCGCTAGCCTTGTGCATAGCGTGCGCTAACGAGTAATTTGGGTAGTCCGGTACCTTGTCCAGAACACGGTAGCGCGCTACGTACCTCTTTGTAGCGTGCGCTACGGCCATACTACTAGCGTGCGCTAATATCCATTGTTAGCGTGCGCTAGCGAAATTGGCGCCTTGATCTTGGAGTCGAAAAGCTGTCGACCTCGGTCGGCCCGATAGCGTGCGCTACAACCATTGTTTAGCGTGCGCTAATATATCGGTTGCGTACGCTAACAACAATGCATAGCGTACGCTATGAATGAATCCAGTGCAGTCCAGTAGCCACTGGACTCAACCCGATCCGCCCCTAGCGCGCGCCACTCCACACATATAGCGTGCGCTATTACAACCCGCTAGCGCGCGCTACTTACCAATCGTAGCGTGCGCTGCCTCTTCGCTGCGGTCCGGTACCTTACGGGTGCGGCCGAAGCAACCTTAGCGTGCGCTAAAGGCGAGTGGTAGCGTGCGCTACCTATACCCGATTAGCGTACGCTAAAGGAGTATGTAGCGTGCGCTACTCCTCACGCCTGACTCATAGCGAAAATGACAATGATGATAAACACGGCACGAAACTCGATCAGTTAGTGATGAAAGGCGATTGATACACGATACAAATACTCTGAATGATAAATACCATGGTGAATATGAGTGACAAATGATCAATAATGAATGAGATTCTTGAGTATCAATTCTTGAATGATAATTCTTGAGTGATAATTCTTGAATGATAATTCTTGAGTGATAATTCTTGAATTACAATAGGGTATTACACTTAAAGCAATCGCTGCATTTGGGTGCCTTCTACTCCACCTAGCTCACTGTTAAGGCTAGCACTCCTAATCCAGAGGTGGTTGGGACCAGTAGTGATGCTTCTCCTCTGTTGCCTCCTCCGTCTTGAGCTTGTAGTTTAGTGTAGACATGTATATATATTTTCTTGTTTCTTTTTATTGTCTTGTATGACTATTTTGAATGACAACTTTTTGTGTTGAATAGTGATGTGCTTTGTATGACAAGTTGATGTAGTTTGGTGTTGATTGTAACCTTGATGTATCTTGTGCTGTTTGATTTGATATGATTACTTTCAGACATGGCCCGACTTTTTCTTAGTATAGTCCCGACTATTAAATTTGAAATATCTTAAATGTAACCCGACCATTTTGACTTAACTTTTCTTGATCTTTAGTGTAGGTTGGGTATTTCCCTTAGTCATAGCTTCATAGGGCGGTTCACCCTTACTCGGATACGGGGCGTTGCTGATCGGATGTCGAGGCGGTTCACCCTTACTCGGATCTGTGGCGTTTCGCCTATTCGGATGTCGAGAGGCGGTTCACCCTTACTCGGATCTGGGCGTTGCTGTTCGGATGTCGGAGGCGGTTCACCCTTACTCGGATCTGGGCGTTTCGCTGTTCGGATGTCGAGAGGCGGTTCACCCTTACTCGGATCTGGGCGTTGCTGTTCGGATGTCGGAGGCGGTTCACCCTTACTCGGATCTAAAGGCGTTTCGCTTTGATCGGATGTCGAAGGCGGTTCACCCTTACTCGGATACGAAGGCGTTGCTTTGATCGGATGTCATTTCTAGTTTTACTTGATCAACACATTCGGAGAGATATTTTTGTAATAGACTTTTATTAAACGGCATAAGCTTTTTCCACACCTCTTCACACAAAATACTTTTTAAGTGACATATGTTCCAAGGTCTTTTGATGAGGTGCCCTTCCATATCCTCAAGCTCGTAAGCTCCCCGCATAAATTCGGATTACCTTGTAAGGTCCTTTGATTCGGCTCCGGCTTTCTGTTTTTACGAGGGCATCGGCTCGCTTTAAGCACCAAATCACCGACACAGGCTGTCTCTTCTGACTCTTTTGTCATGGTTGCTTTTGTCAAGCTTTTGTATCTTTCGATTCGTCTTGCCGCTTCCCTTCTTTCTTCTATGGTATCTAACGCCTCCTTCATTATTTCCTCGTTCTCCACCTCGTTGAACCATCGAACCGGTGGGACATTTCTCGAACCTGCGGGGATGAAGGCTTCGGACCCGTATACCATCTTGAAGGGTCTTTCTCTGTTGACGATCTAGGTGTGGTCTGTCGACCATAGTACCGAGCTAAGTTCATCCACCCATCCTCCTCGACTTTGTCTAAGCGAGTTTTATCCCTGCAAGATTGTTATGTTATTTACCTCCACTTGCCCATTAGCAATCGGGTGAGCAACCGCGTGAACCTTTGTTTGATATGCATACCCTCGCACCGGGTGGGTTCTCTTCCCATTGAGCTGGGTTCCATTATACGAGATGAGTATACAGGGCGCTCCGTACCTGCAGCAAATGTTGTTAAATAGAAAACTTATGATTCTTTGCTCGGTTATGGTGGCCACGGGCTCGGCCTCTACCCACTTGCTGAAGTAGTCTATGGCTACTACTAAGAACTTTCTTCCTCCCGAGCCAGGTGTAAACTGCCCCATGATATCAATTCCCCATTTAGAGAATGGACAGGGCGCTCCCATGGTGATCATATCCTCGGCTGGGATGTGAATTAAGGGTGCGTGCACTTGGCATTTTTGGCATCGCCTAACCACTTCCACTGCTCTCTTGCTCATGGTCGGCCAAAAAAAACCAGCCCTTAGCGTTTTGCTAATCAGCGCTCTTCCTTTGGTATGGTCTCCGCAGCACCCTTCATGGATTTCTTCCAATATACTTCGCCCTTCTTCTTTTGAAACGCATCGTAGGTATGGACCGAGGTAGGACCTTTTGTATAGCTCATCATTAATGCAACAGAACATCGCTGCTCTTCGCACAATTTTCATTCTTTCTTGCCTCTCCTTGGGTAGTTCTGCCCTTCTTAGGTATGCCAATAAAGGAGTTCGCCAATCTGCTATCTCGTTCACCTCCATCACCTGTTTCATGATGCTACTCAATTTGCTCCCAAAATCGTTCTTGTTCGCGGCGGCAATCCGCTAAGGAGCTTCCCATTTTGGCTAGGTAATCGGCTTTTGCATTTTCCGCCCTAGGGATATGGATTAACTTCCATTCCCTAGTTTTTAGACCTCTTTCACTTCCTCCACATACTTCTTCATCAGATCTTCATTTATCTCAAATTTTCCTTCTACATTGTGTGACCGGTTGGGAATCGAGTAAGCAATGAGTCGTCGCGCGCCCAAGTCTATTCAGTGCATTCCCTTAACCGGGGCTTCATATTCGGCCTCGTTGTTAGATGCCTGAAATCGAATTTTATGGCATACTCTAATTGCTCACCTTAGGGGTAGTAAGGATTATCCACCTTTGAGAACCCTTTGGTTGTCGCCGATCCGTCCACATGTAACGGCCATTATCCTTACGGTGGCGATGGCATGGCCCCCTCTTGGATAAAGTCTGCTAGGGCACGAGCTTTAATCGTCGTTCTCGGCTCATACTCCATGTCGTACTCCCCATTTCTACCGCCCACTTCACGGATGACTGACACATTAGGTCGCCTAATATCTCTCTCAAGGGCAAGTTGGTTGTGATTTTATCCGGTGGGCTAGGAAATAGGGCCTCGATCGCTTTGTTGTAACCACTAACGCCAGCGCCCCTTTTTCTAGCTCGGAGTAGTTAGTTCTGCTCCTTGCAAAATTCGGCTTGTATAATAAATGGGCTTTTGCTTATTCGTTTCTTCTCTTAGCAAGACCGAGCTAGCAGATCCTTCTCCTACGGATAAGTAGAGTACAAGATCCTCTCTGATCTTGGTTTGGTGAGCGAGGCGGCTCGGCGAAATACTCTTTCAATTTTAGAATCTTTGTTTGCGCTTAAGGGGTCCATTCGAACTTGTTCCCTTTTCTTAAGAGTTTAAAAATGGGAATCCCTTCTCGTCAGGCGTGATATGAAACGGATCAGCCTGCTATTCTTCTGTTAGTATCTGGATATCCTTGATATTTTTGGAGGATTCATTTGCGACCTTTGCCTTGACCTTCTCGGGTTGACCTCGATTCCTTGTTACGTGACAACATATCCCGGGGAATTTTCGATTTGACTCGAAAAGAACATTTTGATGGGTTGAGCTTCATTAAAATGCAGCGCGAGGTTCTCGAGCGTCTCTTCTAGGTCTACGATATGCTCTCCTGCCTTCACACTTTTCGGTAGCATGTCATCGCGTATACCTCCATGTTTACGCGATTTGGGATCTAAAGATTATCGACCATCCTCGATATGTAGCTCCTGCATTTTTAATCAAGGCATGCGTACATAACAAAAGTTCCCTTTGAAACCACAAAACTAACCCTCTTTACGTCTCGAGTGCGAGAGGAATCTGATGATATCCCTGGGAAGCATCCATCATACTGAGTAACTCGCACCCCGAGGTTGAATCCACTAGCTGATCTATGCGGGGTAACGGGTAGTGATCCTTGGGACATGCTTTATTTAGGTCACGGAAATCCATGCACATCCTCCACTTCCCCTGGCCTTTCCCCACCATCACAACGTTGGATAGCCACTCCGGAAACTGGATCTCCATTATGTGTCCAGCTCGGAGGAGCTTATCGACCTCTTCCCCAATGACCCCATCCATCTCTGGCCCGAAATGCCTCCTCTTAAGTTTCTTGGTCTTATGGTTGGGTCGATGTTCAACTTTGTGTTCGGCAAGCTGTTGGTGATTCCCACGGATCCTCGGTGCGAGCGAAAATGTCCACGAATCTCCTTAGCGGTGATGAGGCTTTCCTTTATTCCATCGTCAACCGACTTCCCATGCGGGTTTTGTTTCGGCTTTCCTGGAACCAATTCTATTTCTAGTAACTCCTCGTTGGGCTTGACGCCTTCTTCCTCGGCTTCCTCGGGCGCCTTCGATTGCTTATTCCTCTTAGACTCGGATCAGGACCCCAGGCTCGGGTGTCCTCTTTCCATGTTGCACTCCTGCTTTACCGTTGTCGATAACAAGATCGGGCTACAAGCGATCTCCTGCTACTTCTCCTACCTCACCTCCTATGGGAATTTTACTTTCATGTGTGCGGTAGAGGCCCTTTGCTTGAATTTTTGAGCCACAGTCGTCTAGAATGGTGTTATAGGCCGATTTGGTGTCCACCACTAAAAATATGAGTGTCTTGACCTTAGATGGGGCATCAGGCCTAGTCTTACCGGAAGCACCACTTCTCCATTGGTTGCACCTCGGTCATCTGAGAACCCATAGGCGCGGTATCTACCTTTCTCAATTCCACTTCGAGGTTCATCTGTTTGAAGCAGTCATAGAATAAGATGTCTCAAGAGCTTCCGTATCGATAAACACCCTTTGCACATCGTGTGGCGATCTCGTGGTGATGACAGTAGCGTCATTGTGGGCGTATGTATCTCGTTATAATCCGTAGATTTGAAGCTGAATGATAGGCCCACTGCTCTGAGGCGACCTCCTTGGTGATGACACCTAGCCTTTCGCACGTGGGCTTTTCTAGCTTTGATTAGAACTTAGTCGGTTGGTCCCCACGATATCATGTGGATTACTCCTTTTTAGCAGGGAGCGGCGGGTCCCAGGAGCTTCTCTTTTCACCCCCGCACCTCCTTGGGGTATGGGTGGTTGCCTCCGACCTCCATTTCTCTGCTGATATGTGAACTCCATCAGATGTCCCGCTCGGACCAGCCTCTCGATCTCATCCTTAAGGTGCTTGCATTCGTCTGTTTTATGCCCGTAATCATTGTGGAATCGACAATAAAGCTCTGATTTTGGCTGGGTGGGCCTATTAGGACGAGATGCGAGCCACTCGATAACCCTGTTCATCTTACCCTCAACTGCTTTTAAAAACTGAGCTCTCCTCATTGTTAGTGGGCTGTATTGGTCAAATCTGGGTCGCCTTAGAACGATATCGTTCTTCTTTCGATCTGTTTTTCCCCGCGGCATTTCTTCCCGAGGTAAATTTCCTTGAAAGGTGTACTCCTCCCGTCGTATCAATCTGCTGGACCCCCTTTCCCCATCCTCGGGCTTTTCTTGCAATTCCTCCATATCCTTCTCGGTTTCCTCAACATTAATGTATTTCGAGCATCGGGATAAGACCTCATCATATGTTACATTTGGTTTTTAGCTAATGAGGTGCGTAGCAACCGGCCTCGATCCTGCGTCAAGGCTTTGGTTTTTACTTCTTCGGCGACGAGGTACCTCCGGACATGCCTTCGTGAATCGGGTCACATAAGCTCTCGGCGCTTCTCCAAATATTGCTTGATCTTGAACAAGGACATGAAGGTCTTTTGGTGCGCCACAGCAAAGTGAGTCGAGCGCGGAGCTAAAAGTTTTGAAGTGGTGGTGACCCGGGGGTATCTGGTGGAACCAATCTGGTGACTCTGTCGGTGTAGCCAGAATGCTCTGCAACTCACGGCATCCGAATATTGATGTAGTACCGCCATGTTCTCGAATCGGTACAAATGTCGGGTAGGATCGAGAGTCCATCGTAGGTGAAGGTGGACCACTAAACCCGTATGGGAGCTCGGCTGCGGTATGCCTTCTTAGAAGGGATGGCACGGATGACTCTCCATGTCCTTCCCGCAACCCTCTGTCGCAACTCTTCGGCTCGTCTGCATCTTTGGATATCAAGGGATCCTGTGTTTTTTCCTGTCTGGATCGCTCCCATATTCTTGGATAACTCTCCCCATGTTCTTCCTGCTGCTCAATTTCCTCCGGCCCATCCGAAAGGATGGGTATTACTTTTCGTGGTACCCTTTGTTTTTCGACCTCCCAGCTCTTCTGGATTGCACTGGCAATTATGTCGGCTAAGGCTTCCTTCGTCAGTGTAATTGTGCTCGGTGCAACTTCTTCTACAGGGGTGACGGGTGTTTTTTCCAGAGTCGCTTCTCCACTCGCAGCTGCTAGTTCCTCTTCTAGATTTCTGGGTATTAACTCCCCTATTCTTTTCTTTTTCATTTCTTCAGCAATCACTAACCTAACGTCTCAACTCAAAGTTACTCTATGTCACAGTTCCCACAGACAGTGCCACTTGATGTAAGAGTGATCGATCACCAAGAAGGGTTAATCTAAGCGGTTTAGCTAAGAAAACCCAAAATATATGAAGTATTCTCTTTTCTCTCTCTCTAAAATATGCTATATTCTCAGAGTGTGTTGTCTTTTGAGAAACCCCCTCTCTCCCTTTTATAGGAGGAGGGTGCCTTGTTTGTCTAAGATTTTCCCTGATTTCCAGAGAAAATCCGGATATCGAGGATTTAGGTGCGATTTTCCATCCTGGATTTAGGGATTGCAAGGTATGGGCTCTCAATCCTGGATCTTAGGGATTACGTCGGGTGAGTCGGGATCTTCTTTCCCGGGAGTTCGACCTTCACGAGTTCGGTGGTTTTAGGTCGGCTCATTCCTATTCAAATCAGTAGGTCGAGAGACCTGTGAGGTCGGCAACCTTTTATCAGATATCATAGGTCAGCGGGGCCTCCGAGGTCGGCGCCCTTCTAACAGATGTCACAGCTAAGTGGGGCCTCCGAGGTCGGCGACCTTTTATCAGATATCATAGGTTAGTGGGGCCTCCGAGATCGACACCCTTCTAACAGACGTTACAGCTAAGTGGGGCCTCCGAGGTCGGCGACCTTCTAAAGGACCTTAAGGTTGTCATCCCCGTGTCTAAGAACCTAGGTCGGACTTTTAATGTTCCATATTTTAAATCGGGTTTTCAGGGAGCGTACATTCGGCGTCCTATCATGTATAACGTGCATAATATATAGAACATAACAGTGGTCCATTCATATCACGTCATTATTTTGGAATAATACATATATCATCAAACAATAAAAACTACAGGGTTGTACCAGTATTACTCAACTTCATTCCCCAGAGTTCTCGTCAGGGCAATCCCTGGTTGAATAACCCGCTGAGTGATATGCTGGCTCAGCATAACATACCCCGGAGACCTCGTCAGGTTCATTCCCTGATTTTGATCGACCCACACAGTTCGAATGACCACGTTTATTTTACAAAACATTACTTTTCAAAAAAATTTCAAATCATTGTCATTTATTTTAAAAAACATCATATAATATAAAATGCAAGATAATACATAAAGCACGATCAAGGTACTCACCTGGTAACTTTAGATTCGGCAAGCTTTAATCAATTTGCGATTATGGTTCGAAACACTGGGGATTCAGACCTTAAAATCGTAGAAACTCCTGAAACCGATTGCAGCGGACTTGCTACCTCGATCTTCGGACGTTCGATGTGTGTCAACACCGCCTAAACTAGGTTAAGTACTTATCCATTAGCGGCCTCTAGCATGGCGGTAGGTCGCCAGAACCTTTTTTACGAAGCATAGGTCAGTTAGGAATGGTTGGTACCAACTTATGCACCCTAACAGCTGCTAACCACAACCTTTAACATCTGCTATCCATGGTTAGTTTGCAATTGAGGAGTTCGTAATATTCGCGCAAAGCTCAAACGTCATTCGATTTTGAATGGTGATGTTTGATGTAATGACATTTAGGTTACCTAATTCTTTGGTTTATCATGTAAAACTTTGAAATGTTACCGCCAAGGGTAACTTCTCATTACACACTTTGGTGTTGGCACTAGGTAAATAATTCAGTTATGGGGATAATGATTCTATTTATTTCACAAAATGACATAGTCACAAAATGATTACAATGTCATAAGTTACACTAGCCTAAAAACACGGGGTCCCACACCCTCTCCCTGTAAATGAAAGTTTTGTCCTCTAAAAGAAAGTTTCGTCCTTGAAACTTAGGATGCGAACAACTTGGGGTAGCATAAATGCATCTTGTATTCGGTATCAGTTGCTTCTGGGTGCATGATGCATCCATTGGACTTTGACCAGTAGAATATCTTTGTTTCTTAATTATTTTACTCTCTATTCCAAAATCCTCAGTGGTTGTTCTTAAACTGTGGCGTCACTAGCCACCTAGATCTCTCTGAAGTTGATGATGTGATTGGGATCAGGGATGTATTTAGGAGCTAGGAGACATAGAATCCATTATGCACATGGATAAGCGACGGCGGGAGTGCCAGATGATATTTTACTTCGCTAACTCTTTCTAAGATCTCAAAAGGTCTGATGTACCTCGAACTTAGATCCCTCCTCTTCCCAAATTGTATAACTCCTTGGATCGGGGACAGCTTTAGCAATACGTAGTCTCCCACTTCAAACTCTAGCGGGCATTGTCAAATGTCGGCATATGATTTCTGTTGACTCTGTGCAGTCAACAGTTTCTATCGAATCAAGGTGATCTTCTCCCTCTTTTGCAATAGTATATCCGGCTCGACACTAATCAGTTTAGATGACTCGTCCCAACATAAAGGTGATCTTCATCATCTACCATAAAGTGCTTTGAATGCCGTCATACCAATGAAGCTGTGCCAGTTGTTGTTATAGGTAAACTCAATAATGATAAGTGAGTTTCCCAATCATCTTTCTAGTTTAAGGTGAAAGCCTCAGCATATCTTCCAATGTCTGGATCGTCCTCTCGGATTACCCATCGGTCTGAGGGTGATAAGACGTACTAAATATAAGCACAGTCCTAATGCACGATGAATGGACTTCCAAAAATGCGACATAAATCGTCCATCACGGTCTGAGATAATACTCTCTGGGGTATCGTGTAGCCTTATGATCTCAGCAATGAATATTCAAGCTAGGCGCTCGGGTCTACATGTATATTTGGTTGCCAAAAATGAGCAGATTTGATTAATCGATCGACAATTACCCAAAGCATATTCATCCTGAATGAGCTCTCGACATTCTACTACAAAATCCGTAGTAGTGACATCTTCATACTTCCATTAGGGATAGGCGGAGGGTTAAACATCCCGGCGGGTCTACGATATTCAATTTCGACTTCTTTGGCAAGTTAAAGATCTTATGTGAACTCAGTAACCTCCTTCTCCATGTTGGGCCACCAAAAGTTCTTCTTCAAGTCTTTGTAAATTTTACTAGTATGTGGATGAATCGAATACGTCATAGAATGTGCCTCCTTCGGGATTTCCTGTTTGAGAGTGGCATCGTTCAACACGCATAGTTTACCTTGGAATTGCGGCACCTATCTTCCTAGATCACAAAACCAGGGGATTTCCCTTTTATAACTTCTTCTCGGATATTGACATAGCTTGATCCTCAATTCTGTCTATTATGGATATCATCAATTATTGAGGAGGTAATTTCTAAGAAGCGTAACCGTCCTTGAGCTCTCCAAAGCCATACTTCGACTTACTGCTCAACCAATTCTTGTTGAATCTTTGGTTGAGACTTAAGTAGTTCTAGTCTCTATAAAATGACTAACTTGCATCTCGATAAATGCGGAGACCACGTTAGCTTTACCAAGGTGGTAAAGAAGATGGAGATTATAATCATTAATTAACTCTAACCATCATAGTTGGTGCATGTTGAGTTCTTTTTGGATAAAAATATACTTTAAGTTCTTGTGGTGGTATATATTTTGCGGGAAGAACTATACAAATAGTGCCTCGATATCTTCGATGCGAATGCAGCTGCTGCTAATTCTAGATCGTGAGTGGGGAGTTAGATTAAATGCGGCTTTGGTGACAATATGCATAGCGATCACTCGATTGTTCTGCATTAGCACGCACCCGAGCGCTTGTTTAGAAGTGTTGTTGTATATAACAAAGCCATTGATTCCCTGAGGTAAGTCTAGAACTGGATCTGTGGTTATTCGCTTCTTCAGCTCATCAAAACTCTTCTGACATGCATCACTCCATTCGAACTTACGGGTCTTATGCAGTAGTTGAGTAAGGGGTCACGTGATTTTTGAGAAGCCTTCGACAAATCTGCGATAGTAGCCGATGAGACCTAAGAAACTTTTAACTTTTTTGATACTCTTTGGTGGTTTCCAGGCCAACACTGCTCGATCTCCTGAGGATCGACTCTGACACCTTCAGTTGAAATAATATGGCCGAGGAAGGTAACTTCTTTCAACTAAAACTCACACTTGGAGAGCTTGGCATAAAGCTTCTCAGTTCTTAGGGTACTTAACACAGTGCACAGGTACTCGGCATGCTCCACCTCATCCTTCAAATAGATCAGGATATCACTGATAAACACGACTACGAACTCATCGAGGTATTCGATGAAAGTCTTGTTCATTAGTTGCATGAATATGGGTGGAGCATCGGTCAGGCCAAACGGTAAAACCCCAAACTCTAATGCCAGCACTGTGTCTTGAACGCCGTGTTAAGGATGTCGAAATCCCAAAATAATAATTAGTAATATCCTAAGCTGAGGTATATTTTCGTGAACACAATAGCTCCTTGCAGTTGATCAAACAGATTATCGATCTGTGGTAACGGATACTTGTTTTTTATAGTGAGTTTGTTCAACTCACAATAATCAGTACATAACCACAACGAACCATCATTTTTTGGACAAAAGCACTAGCGCGCCCTACGGAGATGTGTTCGGCGGATATACCTTTTGTCTAGTAGCTCGCCCGACTATTTCTTTAGCTCAAGCATTTCTAATGGGGCTATACAGTACGGTGCCTTCGATACTGGTGCTGCATTGGGTTTTAGCTCGATGGTGAACTCCACATCGCGTTGTGGTGGCAATCCCAATAGGTCATCCGGGAATACGTTTGGGAATTGATTAACCACCGGAATGAACGATAGCTTAATCCCTCCTTTCCCAGATTTCATTGCATAGCACCAATCGCTAGTACATTCTTGCCTCATTAATTTCATTGCTTTTAGGGCCGTCTGATCTTCCTAGAAGTATCTGATTTCTGCCCCTCAAATATGTGTTCAGTCCCATCATTTGCGATCATTGAAATGGTCTTCTTTCGATAGTCCATAATAGCTCCATATCTATCTATCCCATCTTCACTGAGGATCAGGTCCTCGCCATGCATATCGATGACTATCAAGTTCGAGGACCAATCACGATCCGTCTGAGACGAGGCGATCGCGAATGTCGTGATCCCGATAATCTATCTCTGTTTGACATTCCCATGATAAAGGGCTCATACGGAGAAATACGGTAGAGTTGATCGCGCACACAAGATAAAGATATAAAAGAATGGCTGGCGCCTGAGTAAAATAATACATCGATAAGATGAGACAAAATATGAATAATACATGTGGTTGTTGAGGCACCAAGCTCGTATACCCATTTTATCTTGAAGATGCGACTAGGTGCTGATCCAGTGATCGGTGCCCCTTGGCGACTCGTCTGTCCTCTCCCACGACCGGCACTTGAAGTTGGCTAACCAGTTGGTGGATGTTGGCTGACACTGGGTCCTTGGATAGTTGGTACTTAATCCTAGGTTTCGATTCACCTAGTAGCAACTTTGCAATAAGTGTCTCAATATCTCTTATGCCCGCAGTTGTTCCAAGTGATTAGTGGGTGCGGGCAACTCGTACGAATATGACCCGAATTGCTGCAATTATAACAAATAACTCTGCCCCTCACACTCTTGGACATTTATGCGGGAAAAGATACCCCTCCTAAAGATTGGTATGATGACTGAAGTCTAGTAAACGTATTCCTCTTCTTTCTTGTAAAGCTAGTGGCACCTCTTGATTCTTTTGTTTTGGTTGCACCCTCAACCGCGGCTGATGCAGCTTCGAAAGCTAAAGCCTTATCCTGATATTGTCTTAGGGTGGAACATTCAAAGCCAGACGTATAGCGATGAACCTACACGCTCCTCCTCATGTCAAAATGCCGGATCTTTTCCTTTTCATCCGTAACCTCATCTTGGACAAAGACCAGTTGTTGGTGAAAAGTCATGATGGCTTGTGAGATTGGTACACTTTGGGGTGTCGTAAATAAAAATTCACGAATCCGAGCTTCCCGATATGAGGGTGGATAATACTCAGCCCCCATAAGTTCCTTAACTCTATCCAGCTCACTTCCCAATCTCTAGGCTTGACATCTCGCCACCAATTCGAAGCATCGTTGATCAGGAGATATTATGCGATGGTCACCTTGGTCCTCGGGGCAATAAATGCTCTCAAACATCTTTTCCAACTCTACGAGCCAGTGGGTCCAGCTCATAGCGTCCGTGGCTCCTTCAAATTTAGGCAAGTTCATCTTCACAATTTCCTAGAGCCACTTGTCAAAAGCTAGCAATGCCTCTTGGGCCATATTGGTCTTCTGCATCTGCTGCACTACTTGCGCTAATTTGGTCATCTGGGCAACGACCTACTGGAGTACGTTAGGAAAGTCTTCCCCAGCTGCACCTCCCCCATTCTGACCTCGCTCTGACGACTAGGCCACATCATATACATATACAGACTAAGCTTCAGAGACATCTGGTGTAGCCTCGCCCCTGGCTGCACCACATCCGCGACATCGACCACGGCCACGAATGACACGTCCTCTCCACATGCTGTGAAGAAAGATATAATAAGCACAATTCGATAACCTACATATATATATGTACAAGGTGAATACCATAATTTGACACGTTAATCAATTTCAAAGGAAGATAGAGATTAGGGAGACTTACAGCGCAGGTCGCACAAGACGATAACAACACAGTGATATTCTCCGATATAGACAACGACTATGACACGACATGACAGAACCAATAACCAATAACCTAGCTATCTATATACCTAAGCTCTGGTACCACATTTTATAACAACCCCGTCCCGTGCCGGGATTACTACTGATCTTAGTGAATCCGTTTGAGGAATTCATAAGGCAAAATCCTGCACCTGAAGAATTGCAAAACTAATGAGGTCGCGTGACGAAAATTGATGTTACATTGTGATCAGCAAGGTCGGTAAACAACGCAACTCAATACTGAAGGGCTACATCACAACCCGATGATTTTCAATACTTATTTAAACATACAAATCATTAAAGTGGGTTCGACCCAACCCACACACGGGCATGATGAATAGACGATAACAACACACAGTACTCGCTATTATACTAACATGACTCAAGACACAAACAACTGGATACAATAATAGAGATATTAGGAGTAATATCACTGTGGCTCTCCTTCCTTGTGGTCTCTCTGTGCCACGCTCGCCGTGGAATCCTGTATCTGAATACACAACAATGTATCCACCCCCGAAGGGGTTAGCAAACAGTTGGTGCAAGTACGTTTATAACATGAATATGTATGACGTGCAGAACATATATAACATAATAGTGGTCTATTCATATCACTTCATTATTCCAAAACAATACGTATATCATTAAATAATAAAAACCACAGGGTTATACAGTATTACTCAATTTCATACCCTGAAGCCCTCGTCAGGGAAATCCCCGATTAGATAACCCACTGAGTGATAAGCTGGCTCAGTATAACGTACCCCCGATCCCTCGTCAGGTGCATTCCCCAATCTTACTCGGCCCACAGTTCAAACGACCACATTTATTCTACAAAACATTATTTTTCAGAAAGTTTGTCAAATCATTATAATTTATTTTAAAAAGCATCATAATATAACATTAAATGTAAGATAACACATAAAGCACGATCAAGGTACTTGCCTAGTAACTTTAGATTTAGGAAGCTTTAATCGATTTGCGATTATGGTTCGAAACAATGGGGATTTAGACCTTCAATTCGCTGAAACTCCTAAAACCGACTGCAACAGACTTGCTAACTCGATCCCCGAAACTTGGATGTATGTTAATACCTTCCAAATTGAGTTAAGTACTTATCTATATAGTGTGAATCGAAGTTGACCGAAGGAAAATGAGGTTGGAACCTTGGAGCACCCTTATTTATACTTGAGGATTACCCTAAGTTGGTAGCCGTAACGACCGCTACACGCCCTCCTTAGCGGCCGCTAAGGAGGTGGTGCTCCCATCGAGGTCGATTGATGCATTGCGGCCGCTATGTATGGCATGGCGGTGGGTTGCCAGAACCTTTGTTTCGAAGCTTATGTCGGTTAGAAATGGTCAATACCACATTATGCACCTTAACGGCCACTAACCATGGCCCTTAATTGCCGCTATCCATGGTTAGTTTGCAATTGACGAGTGCGTAATGTTCGCGCGAAGCTCAAACGTCATTCGATTTCGAATGGTGATGTTAATGTGATGACATGTAGGTTACCTAATTCTCGGTATTTCTTGGTCATGAATATACAGGCTGGTTGTTATTTGTTCAAGAATTATTGTTTAGGCGATTCATACAGGACTAAGATCCATACTTCTTTATTTCATTCATGCTAGTCTCGATCATAGTTTTCTTGTGACTGAATAAAGAAATGAAAAAACACTTTCAAATCTACGTTTCCAAAGCTATTAATAAGATTTATCATGTAAAGCATTGAAATGTTATCGTCAATGGTAACCTCTCGTTACATACTTTGTTGTCGGCGCTAGGTAACGAGTTCAGTGACGGGGACAATGATTCTATCTATTTCACGAAATGACAGTCACAAAACGATTACAATGTCATAAGTTACACCTAGCTTAAAAACACGGGGTCTCACAATGTCCTTGTGTGAAGAAATATTAAGTCTTCAACAGAGAACAGCACAACTACAACAAAGACTTACAAAACCTACAACTGCTGTTCCAACTCGTTTGACTCCAAACCTTACTGTTGAGACCATTTGCCCTGTGTGAACTAAGCTGAACTATTCCGACATGTGTGGGAAGAAGAGAGTTCAAAGACGAAGCTTCAATCTATGTAAGGAGAAGCAAGTCGAGGAAACTACAACCAATCTATGTGAGCGACTCAAGCTGATGGTGCATCAATGCGTATGAGCGATACGATGATCGGTTTAGTTAAAATCATACGGTTGTGTACGCCTTGATTTTAATAAACATTTTACTCTTGTGCGGAGGATACGTGGGCCTGAGAGGGGTTTACCTCAAACCACATTAAAATTGCGTGTTATCATTTCCCATACTTCTTGTTTTCATATTATGCATGATTTATAGTATACTTACTCTGAAAACCTGTAACTTGTAAGCACGAAACTATAGGAGATTGTCTAGTTCTTTGTACTTACAACAACAGCTTAAGACTTCCACTATGCGAGAATAAACTTAGAAAAGAATACGACTTATTCACTCCTTACATTTGTAAGATAGTATCTTGTGACCAACAAGTTTGCAAAAGTCAAATTAAAAAGGGTCATAACTTGTTCACTTCAAGTCAAATAAATGCATGAACAAGTCTCCATGGGGCATTTGTAAACAAATTAAATTTTCACCAATTAAATTGTGCCATGTGTTTTTATATTAAAAATCTATTTCTATTTTCTTATTTTTATTTAGTTTTAGGAACTTAATTAATTTTTAAGTTTTAAATTAAATAGTTAAATTAATTAATTTATATATATATATATATAGGCGATTAGACAATACCACATGGTAATTACTTAGGGAACAAGATTTGTTATTATCTTTTTATATAATTAATTGAAGGGATAATACCAAATTTATGAAGGATCAATCAAATTGAAGTCTCTCTCTATAAGTATAAATAGGGGTCATCCCCATAAATCAAATCACAACTTTTGAAGCACGGGTTGAATTATAACTTGAAAAATAATCCGAAATGCAATTGAAGCACATATTGAAAAGAATAATTCCAAGCAAGTGATTAAATTCTTTTGACTCGAGAAGTCAAGTCGAGGAGATCCATGCGTTCAAGATGAAGTTCATGGTGTTCATAGTATATTTCCATCAAATTACAATGTTTAATTCAAAGAGAAGGCACAAATTTTTTAATTAACGTTGTTGGAGGTCAAATTCATCTTGGAGGAAGGTGAAAGCCAATTCCACCAAGAAGCCACTAAAATCAAGTCAAGTTCAGTGATTGATTTGGGATCAAGATGTCAAGCCCTCAAACAAAATGTTAATCAAATTCAAGTTCAAGTACGCGAGAAGATCAAACTCTGATTTCACCTTTAAAATTCCCAAGTTCAAGGTCCTTGAAGAAAATTGTTGGGAATCTTATGCATCAGCGTCCTCACCTTCGATTCGGGAGAACGTGTGGCCGGGCTTAACATCCAGGCCGCGGCATCTAGTGGTGCAGCCCCTCATGTCTGCCTGTCGCTTAGTATGGGGCTCTGCACTGCCACTAGAGAGTGGTTAAATGAATTGATTTGGACTACTCATACCAACAAGATGCATCTTCTTTTCTGGTAGCCATCTCATAGAAACTCCAAAGTTAAGCGTGCTTGGCTTGGAGTAGTTATGGGATGGGTGACCCCCTGGGAAGTTTCTCAGGTGCGCGTGAGTGAGGACAAATCGTGCTAGAAAAGACTCGTGTTGGTACAGTGAGGATAGTCTTCATCATTTCATGGACCAACAATTGTAATCAGAGCGAGGCGCGGGTTCGAGTCTTCGGCGTCTGTTTGGGGGTAATAACTATCATGTTTATAGCAACTACGTACAAGCCCCACATAGAAATCGCAATTATGGACCTAAACCATCCTACAATAAACCTATTCTTTGTCGGGAAAATCACAGGTACCTAAAGGCGATAACATCCATGGACCCAACAATCAAAGGGGACCTAAATCTACCTAATTTGTTTGCATACGGGACATTTTGGAGAAGGACATATGGTACTTGACGGCGGATGTTCCGGCACATGACGGAGATAAAATCAAGGCAGATTACGTAGAAGGTCGCGGTCGAAAGTGCGCTTCGGTGATAAATCTAAAGGAAGAACAAGAAGGAAGGGAACCTACTTGTAGGAAAATTCAAAGTCACGATGTAGATTATGTTGAGGGCTTACGGTATAATCTACTTAGTATTAGCCAATTACGTGACAAGCGGTTCTCGGTGAAGTTCTATATAGACCCTGTAGAGTCGAGAATATCGACCAAAGAAGTTGTGCTCACATGAAGCGGATCGGGTAATATGTATCTGGCATTGGATGCTACAAGCTCCACAATTCCTTGTTTTGTTGCCAAAGGCCTGCGGATCTAAGTGGATATGGCACGAGAGGATGTCACACGTCAACTTCAAGGCGATCAACAAACTCTCCAAGCAGGGAATGGTTAGAGGATTGTCAAATGTTTCATTCAAAAAGACGGCGTATGTGGACCACTATCGGAATGGCAAGCAAATCAAGACCACCACGAAGGAAATCCTGCCTTTCCACCCACAAAGTTTTGAAAATACTACATATGGATCTCTATGGTCTGTGGGCCGATAAGTTTGGGAGGTAAGAAATCTTGTCTCGTTATTGTTGATGATTATTCGGATATGCTTGGACAATTTTCCTAAGCGAAGAAGGAAACAACATCAAAGTGCCCGAGCACACGAGAAAGCTTCAAAATGAAAAAGGGTCGAGTATCGTGTACATTCGTTAAACGGAGGTATGGAATTCACTAACCATTTTATTGAGCGAAGAAGAGCGATTTGTGTTGGAAGTGATGGACTCACCGGATGTTGAAGTCTGATCGATGGGACAACCTAATCTGCAAAGAGTTGATCACGAGCCACACGATGGACAAAGCAAATGCGTCGAGAAAGGAATAGCTAAATCCGGCGATCAAGCTCAGAAAGTCCAAAATCAGATCACGACTCAAATGATGATGACGATGCCCTTCAGGCTGGTCTAAGAATGAGTCGCGAGGAATCTGAATCTCAGATGGGCGCAAGAACTTCTAGTCAACACCAAACTCCTTCCCATCAACAAGACAATGTTCCCAACAGCGAGGATTCAGTCCCTCCTGTAGCGGAGGAACAGCGGCTACCCAGGCACTGGGCTGTCACCACCCAAGCCGAAGAAGAACCCAGCGCCATCACGCATGAGAATCGGTCCCTCTGCCGGAGCGGCGGAAGGCGAGAGGCAGCGGGGAGAAATCGGTCCCTCTGTACTTTTGTCTTGAGAACCCGGCTGCCAGAACAAGAGAAATCATCAACCCCTATCGCTTGAGCCCACTTGATGCTCCGAAACCTCAACTATTTTGGAATCAAACGATGGTATAAAACACGAAGAGGTCGACTCAATTCACGTCCCAATGTGAACTTGAAGCGGTTGAATGGAGTTGAAGATTTCGCTTCTTGATTCTCGAGTTTGCCACAAGGAAAGAAGCGATTACATGCTCTTGGCCTTAAAATAGTTTTCATCGGGGCCGTCAGCGCCACATATTACGCCGAAAAAGCTATTGATTGGATGCACGATCATCAGTTGAAGAGATAGCGGTCTAAGGCACAAAGTTTCCCAGTGGAATAAGCCTTTATAATCTTGCCATCGGTCATCAAGCGAGGCCTAAGCGATTACAAGAGCAGCGAGCGAGATCACGAGAGAAGAACAATCTAAACTACGCGTGTCAGCGCTTGAGGCGGCATCAACTATGATTGAATCCGGTTCCCGGCTTGAGCCCACGACAAGAAAATTCAAGATATGTCGCAGGTGCTCACCTCCTAGTTGAGAAAATGACAAATTTTGAGGCGAAGCAGGATCTTGCTATGAAAATCCTGGAACGCCTTGATGAGAAGGTGTCAGACCTTGATGACGCCAAAAATGGGGAAGAAGCGAGGGAAGCTGCAAGGAGAACAAGGCTTGAGCAAGAGAAGGAAATGCTAGCTCCTTTTGAAGACAGCATCACTGCTGATATTTCCCGTATTTCATCTCCAAATGTTAGAATATAGGGAGATCGCCCAGAATTCCAAGACCCGAAGTTTCCTTGGAAGAACCTCATTCGAAAGCCGCAAGCTATGAACCTCTCGGGCGGCCAAACTGACTCTGCGAAGAGATCAAGAAGCTGGAGGAGGAATGAGCTGCTAAGATACTTTGTTGTTCTTATTAGGGAATCCTCAATGTTCAGCAGATGCGGGGCCAGTGCAGAAGCCGCGAGAGGAGTTTAAGAAGAGGTTGGAGGATGTATCACTCCCTTCTGATAGTAGATGAAGTCTAAGCATAGACAAGGTGACTTGGTTACCCATCTAGAAGATTGGATCTAGTCTTGACAAATCATATGAAGGGCCAGAACCTTATATACGAATCGAGGCAGGGACGCTCATCGAGCTGGTGGAAAAATACCAAGAATGACCCCAAAGGCCGAGGAGACACTCGGATTACGGGAGTTGAATTCCTTGTTGTATTTTTTTGTAATCTTATTTTCAAAATAGCAAAATATTGTACTCTTTGTTTCAATATCAATAAAATATTTACTGTCTTGAAAGATTACAACTCGTAATCTTGTGTTCTTGTATGTTTACAAACACTTGATTTATTCTTCTTTGTATACAAGTATGAAACTTGTTTTAATACATAATTTGTAAGAACTTGTCTGCGAGCAGTTCATAGTTTAAGTTGTATGTATCTAGTATCTGATGTAAGATTGTGCTGTCATGATCATACGTTAAAGATGTAATACTCTTTTGATAAAAGTGAACTTGCTGCGAGCGATTCTTAGTATTAGGCTAATTGCTTAAGGCGAACATTGAGCGAGAAGACCAAGAAGTACGCCCTCCTTGATGCTAAGTGTCAAAGTTTTGGCATCATCAAGGATGTTTAGATAACATCATAAGGTTTTAAAAGGAAGACTTGGAAGGACTTGGCAAATTATCAAAAAATTATTGGGAATACTTTGCATCCAGCGTCCTCACCTTCGACTCGGGAGAACGTGGCGGCGGGGCTTAACATCCAGGCTGCGGCATCTAGTGGTGCGGCCCCTCATCTCACTTTGTCGCTTAGTAGGGCTCTGCTGCCACTAGAGAGTGGTTAAATGAATTGATTTGGACTACTCATACCGGCAAGATGCATCTTCTTTTACGGTAGCCATCTCATAGAAACTCCAAAGACAAGCGTGCTTGGCACGGAGTAGTTATGAGATGGGTGATTCCGTGGGAAGTTTCTCGGTGCGCGTGAGTGAGGACAAAGCGTCTAGAAAACACTCGTGTTGGTACGGTGAGGATAGTCTTCATCATTTGAGGGACCAACAAAAATAATTAGAGTCAAATTTTTGGTGTTTATAGTTATTTAAATACATGAAATGTGTGTCACACCTTCATCCACATGAACGAAATACTAACAAGATAATGCGAAATTAATTATATTGTATCGGTAAATCGAAAAAAATAGAAGTAGTTGAAGCAATGTAGTTCCAAAAATGCGAGAATATTCTATAAATTACTAATTCCTAAGGTTGTTATGTTTTAAAACTACACAAGTATTTGAAGCAATGCGATTCACAAGGCACATCAATAAATATAGTATCATGAAATAAGAACAACGAAACCCGATTCAATCACATTTTATCTTAAGCGACTCAACACTATGAATAAGATAAATGAAGCAAATTAGAATTCCTTGCTAAAATCTAACAAGTAACAACAAATGAAATATCTATTAAATGAAAATTAAAAGTACCTCATCAAAGAGAGCCATAAGCGGGTATATTTAATTGCATTTGTTCTCCTCTCCACCTATCAACATCAAGTCCCTCTTGTGTATATATGTGTCACATTCTTCAACATAAATCTTGCATTCACAACAAGTCGATGATCAACATGTTGTTGAGGTCCCCAAAAGGTTCAAAATACTTCATCCAGGTGGCGTATATTAACAATCATATCTTGCAAGACCTTCTCGGTTTGAGATCTGTTGCCATCTCTGAAGCCACAAAATAACTTGTATTCACGTTAAAAATAAAAATAAATTATTTTCCAAATCATAGTATCAATTAATATAGTATTTTGGATCAAATTACATTTCTAATTGTATATACTTTATGTCTATTTAGGATAGTATGTACTATGATTAAAAGTAAAAATAGATTATTGTCAAAAATTAAAAAGGTTAAGAATAATAGGAATAAACCATTTCAAAGGGTTAAAAATTTAATGGGACGGGACATGCCTTACGAGCCTCATATTTTTAGTATTGTTCCATTCCATAAGTTACTCAAATGAGGCGGGGCGAGACAAGTAGAGATGCCCAAATTCGGGTCAAGTCAGGCTGCCAGGTCCACAGTCGGCTGACTTGGACTAGGACCCCACCGTACATATGAAATGTATGGAGTGCAGGTCTTCACGGTCGGCCACGGTCAGGTAAACCGTGTTTTTTTCTTCGAGAGAATGTATTTTTAAAATTTTATTTGTTAACATTTTATATACGAAAAAACAACTAATGAACAAAGATAATAATGAGCTTTTATTTAATTTTAAGTTTTCACTTAAATTAAATTCTTACGTATCACGTGAGAAATCAAAGCACTACGTAGTTTTTACTTAAAAGAATTAAAAAATGAGCTTGTATTTAATTTTAAGTTTTATTAAAATGAAATTACTACGTATTAAGTGAGAAATAAGGAGATTGGGGGTATTTATAAGTATAATTTGATTTTTTTGAAAATTTTCCGTTGAATGACGACATTTTATATTTTGTTTTTGAATTTTGAAACTACGCGGGTCGAACCCGGCGAGTCGGCGGGTGGGGATAGCTAGGACTCGGACCTCACCCGTGTAGATCACGGTTTGGGTCCACAGATCGGACAGGCTGCCGGGTCAGGGTCATCTGCACGGATCCGTGGGTCGGATCGATGGATCCGGGTCTGCGGACACCTCTAGAGACAATCGCGGTGTTTCTAAATTTGGATCTCATTTAAATGCAAAATTTTGGAATAGGGCCAGTAGGGATCAGGATTTCGATTTGTTGTACTTGTGCCCACTCCTAACCTAATACCCATCCCAGTTCGGCAGTTCCCAAATAATTGTTACCATTTCGCTTATACCCTACCTGTGGCTCCTGCGACTCTTAACACCTTGAAAAGCAAAAGTGTACAAGCCCCCTTTGGTGAACCTATGGCGACCATTCTATCCTTTCATCTCACTCGATATGGCTCGCAGTTTCCTTGTTATTCGCGCTTTACCCCTCGTCAGTTCTTTGCTAAACAGTGCCCTCAGTCGCTCAATTGTCGCGTTAGGCCGCGCTTCCACTTATCCGGCGCTTTCTTCGGCTATATTCACCACATCCCACGTCGCCGATTTTGTGTATCAGTTTCTGCCTGTGAAGGTACAGTTACTTAATTTGGCGTTTCCTCGAGCATAATTTTAGCGCATTTTATTTGTTTCTTTTTATTGTGAAGTGGTTTATGTTGTTCTTGATAAATTGAATAAGAGTGAGACCGGTACACTATTAAGTTGCCATTCTGTTTATTTTTTCCTTGTTTTCTCTTATATATAAATTGTAGGCAAACCGTTAGCAGTGTGCCGAAATTATTTCAGCACCCCAAGCCAACTATGTTAGCTCTGCTTAACAGTGCAATGTTTCTTCTTTTTTATTTCTAATGCATTATGATGGCCTCACCAGTGGCTTTGGGATGTCACCATACTTGATTTCAACTGGATCACTAAACTCAGCTGTCAAGTTGTCAATAATGTCAATCTGAACCTTCTTCACATCGAGCATATTAAGTGGAAAATGAGCTGTGTTGTGTCACGATTTACTCATCCCGACAGGCGATCGACTATAAGGCGGCGACCAAGTCAACTCAGTCAAACCACGACTAGCTCGGCCGAGTCGAAGATATCAAACCACCATCAGTGCACAGCGATCGACTCCCGGGCGATCGCCCTTTAGCGGTGGCGATCCGCTCTACTAACCGGCTAAAGGCAATCGACCTGCGCCCGGCGAGACGATCGCCCATCAAAACCATCAAGGGTGGATCTTAGGAAAGCACCCACGTGCGAGATCAGTAAAAGCGCCGACAAGATCTTTTGCTAAGACAAGATCTTTGACGAGCTGTCACCTACCCCACCTCTGGCATGTGCGCGAAAGTTGTCGATAGGGCCGCATGTGACTAACTCGGGACGCGTGTAAGCGCTCCATTGGACCGAGTAGTTGACTTCCAAACAACTCCTGAGACTTTGAGGGACGAGGCCCATGTCTTTAAAAAGGCGATCGCCGATTATTATATTGCGGTAAAGGCGATCGCCGCGTATTCAAGCCTATAAATAGAGAACCTCCTCCCCTTTGGAAAAAGGTTCACATTTTCACGTAACTAAGAGTTCTCGGCTCTCAATTCATTTGAACCAACATCTCGAATTCACTCTACGGTTCCCGAGTTCTTGAATATACGAATCGAATTCATTCGACTTACGCTCGAGCTCATTCTCTCACTTTCAGATACATCCACGGAAATCTTGAAGAACACACACATATCATCAAGCTCCGGCTACCTCAGGAATCCGTCTCGGGACTTCTCTCTCGAATCTCTCGTCCGAAGACGATCGGCGAGCGGCAAGTCTCCACTAGGCGGATTCGAGGGATTCACAAGCCCAGCCCGAACATCCGGCTATATACTCGCCAAGTGAGAGGCGGTCGATCTCTCACCGCCGCATTTGTTCATCACCCTTGTTACAAGAACTCACGAGCATCAAATCTGGTTCTTAGGCAATCTACACGCTCACTAGCTAAGATAACAAGAAACTTTACACTCATTGTAATTGTTTTCTTACATTAGTACTTGTATCCTGAATATCGGTATTAATAATATCTCGCGAGAGCATTCAAGCCGGGACTAACAACCCGGCAAATCTTGTGTTATTTATCTTTCTCACGGAAGTGCTCTTGCATTTGTTTGCTATCCCATCCATTCCGGCAATATCTATCTCAGGATAATATTTTGGGTAGCAACAATTAGCGCTAGAAGAAGGGCATCTAACCCTCATACTTTTATTTCTCTGTCGAAGAACACTCAACTGTTCTCGGGGCATATACTGAAGTGACACTCTTGCACTTCAAAGAAAACCTCAGATTCATGACATCCGCCGGTCCATTGAAAGCTACTCTCGAACCGCGGACACCAACTCCGGCACGGTCAAGACCCGGCCGGCGGCGAGGAAGCGCGGCAGCGAGACTCTCGATCCGCATCAGAGATGGCTGACCTCTCACTCGATCGGTTCAAGCGAGGCGGATCGAGGAAGTATATGGCCATCTGGAGGAGCGGCGGAGAGCATGCGCGCCGCCGCGATAACTCCCTCGATCATCGTCGCATGGGAAAGCGGAAATTCGAGGAGCTCTTGAGCGAGCGATCGTCGAAAGCCCGGTCGCGAGAAAGGCTCTCGCCTGGCCGGACGGATCCATATTCGATCGCTTGGGGCGCGACCCGTCCGGCGGCCAAGGGCACTCTGTTTCCAACCTTGAGAAGGCGGAATCGAATCCGTCACGGGAGTTCGGCTACTCACTTCACGGTGAGCGCATGTCGGCCATCGACTCCGCCCGATCGCCGGGGACTCGGTACTCAGCCGCCTCGGCTCCGCTCCGTCGCCGAGCCGCTATGATCGGGCCAGCGATGGCCGCCATGCAGCGTCGGCTCGGCGAGATGAGAGCACTCTTGGGCCAGGGCAAGCACCGGCAAGAAGATCGCCAAGGCCAAGGCCACTCGCGGTCCACATCGAGCTTGCCCCCATCTGACAACGATCGCTCCTCTAAAACACCTCTGTATAAGGAGATCGGACAGAAACCCTTTGAGTAAATTAGAATTTACATGGTAGGTGTGGGGCATCCGTCTGACAGTCGGATCTTCCCCGACATTGGGCGGTGGCCCATAAGTGGTACGTCTCACTACCACCACGATCGGTCACCTCTTTTAAAGCGGCGGATGACTTCACGTCATACTTCGCCCGGCAAGGTCGCCAGGACCGAGAAGGACCCAGCGCATGATAAAAATCAAGCGGGGAAGAATGGCCAGCGCGAATTACATCGGCCAGGGTAGGCGAAATCATCCTCACGGCGTGAACCGTCGGTGATGAGCTCGCTCTCTACTCGGTCGTGGGGATTCACGGTCACTCTCTCATGTTCGGGCATCTCTCGAGGATATTCCCCCGACTTACACGATCTTCGCGCTAAAGTGCCAACTTTACGGCGGCGAGGCTACTCACCCTCGCATAGACGAGGAAACGCCACCTCTTGCCCGGAAGATAGCGATCGCCAAAGCAAAGAAGGCGATCGCGAGACACCGGAGATCTCCGGGCTTTCGAGGACATGGAAGCCCATCTCCTCCATACGTTGTGAGAACTCGGCACATATTTTCTATGCCATCAAGGGGCACGAAGAGCTCAAGCGAAGGCGATAAGGGACCACGGTCACTGGACAACAATCGATATTGTACTGCCACAAGAGTCCGGCCACGGCCTGACAATTGCGCGACCTCCTCAAGCGACTCTGGAGGCTGTTCGAGGAGGGCAAGTTAGACGACTTATTGGTTTAGCGAAGCCCACTTTATCTCTATAGGCGATCGTCAAGTCGAGCGCAAAGCAGTGGGAAGCTCATACGAGCCGACCCTGGATCGACCTCGGCGGCCGTCTCTATATGCTTGATCAAGAGAAGGAGACCACGGAAGTCATCCGATCTCCCTCCTTATTGAAGCCAGGAGGACTCGATCGCCATCTGCGGTTCACCGTCTAAACACGATGGACTAAGGCACGAGATCGCCTCCCCGCCTGGCGTGCAGGCAAAGGTCGGCATCTACATGACGATCGAGGTGGAAGAGTGCGACCGTAGTCTGGTGGTCGATGGAGCCATTTGCTTAGGCCGTACGAGGTCCCTTTAGGCAGATCGCCGCCCTTCGTTTAAATACGAGGCCGGCGTAGTCGAGGCCCTCAAGCGGTCGGTGGACACGATCGCTCGCCCTCAAGGTTCATCATCTAACATGGTGAACCGGACGATGCGGCGTGCCACAACCCCGTCTCAGCGTGCCGTCGAGGTCGGCCGTCTCCATGGGTGGCGAGGTGGAAGCGAGCTAACAAGCCGCGGGCGCGGAGTTGATTCATCCGTGTTGCCCAGCGCGAGACTCCCTAGGCCAGAGACCGCCGCCGCCCTTCGTTTAAATACGAGGCGGCGCGGCTAGCAGGGGACCCTCATAATAAAGTGAGTCACGAGACACTCGATGTCTTCGCGCATCAAGGCGCGATCAAGGAGTCGGTCCGTTGAACTCGCGATCGTGCACGGTTCCTCAAGACGGACGGCCAGTCCCAGGATTCGACAAACTTGAAGACCGCTCACTCGAGGAATTATTTTCATCCCCTTACTTCGATAAGTGAATAAAAACAAGAGAGGCGAAGAGTGCGGACTACTACGGCGACGATCGTCGCTATTGACCACATACGGAGATCGTCATTTTTTCGGATGTAGTGCGTGATCGAACTTGTTGTAAAAGTTGTCTTATGAGTTTATCAATTCACTTGGAACTACCCTGCATAGCGATCTCTCCTCACACATTTGTCTGAAAGTCGAACAAAGACTTAAAAATAACCATTCATTCAAGTTATAAGTCGGAAAGACAAACGCTCATTTCATTACTTGAAAAAATAGAGTACACGGTGCTTAGAAGGCTAAGTCTTACAAAGAAAACTACAAAGCTACAAGTAAGCTAAAAACATCAAAAGGAGCGCCTCGAGGCCCCTGTAGGGTCTTCACCATCGGCATTCGGCGCGGTTCCCTCATCTTAGGAGCATCGGGATGAGCAAAGTGTCTGCAGAGACGGATACCGGCTCAAATCCACCGATGTCGCGAGTCAGATCGGCAAGGAGAAAGCCGAATGGAGAGGATGCTCCAGTGCATCGACTTGAACTTCTCGGCAAGAGGACCGACCTC
Source organism: Orobanche coerulescens (assembly GCA_033398695.1). Taxonomy (NCBI): domain Eukaryota; kingdom Viridiplantae; phylum Streptophyta; class Magnoliopsida; order Lamiales; family Orobanchaceae; genus Orobanche; species Orobanche coerulescens. The sequence continues at coordinate 41,434 of JAWKAU010000212.1, forward strand.
AAGCCTCCCTTCTTAGCCGCTCGGATCGAGTCGGCGACGTAAGTAATAGGCGAACTCGCCGACATACTCAGTTTTGGAAGGGATCGGCCTTGGTCGCCTTGACCTCTCCTCTCGGCTCGGCCATCGCACATTGCGATCCTGAAGCTCGGCCTCCCTCGCGGCAACCTTCTCTTTCGCCTCACTTGGCTCGCTCATCAGTAGAGCGATCGTCCTGCTCGCGATCGGCCTCCTCTCGGCAACATTCCTCGCACAGGGCGGCACTCTGCATCCCAGTCCCGGCGGTCGGCCGCCATTCGAATTTCTCGGTCTCCTTCTTCTCGGCTCAAGCTCAAGGCTCGCCGCTTGGCCGCCTCGAGAGTCCCTCTCCATGCTGCAATCTTGTCGGCAAACTCGGCGTTCTCTTCCAGCCGCCTCAAGATCCTCTGAAGGCGAATAGTGGAGGGCCGCCCCTCAAACTCTGGCGGCACAGGCCGGCCATGGTCGCCGTCACGAAGAGAAAGGCGACAACGGCATCCATCGAACTCGGCGATCGCGGCCAGGCGATCGCATCAGTCGATGGTCACGCCTTCGGCAAGGCGAAGCGGCCTTGCTCACATAGGGAGGAATGTCGCGGGAATGGCGAGAGATCGACTCGCGAGAAAATCCGCGACCATCGGTGGACAAGGCGGGTCTTTGCGGCGGATCTGCACCAAAACACCAAGGTTAATCTGACTCCTACGCGAGGTAATTGTCAACACGAAATCTTATCTACCTCTCGGCCTTCTCGGGATCCCGGCCAAGCGGTTTCCCTCGAGGAGTTTCCGCATCCGCGATCGCCGCCTCCGCGGAAAAGCCGCGAGAGGCGGCTCGCTCGGAGCAACGATGGTGATCGGAGCGCGGCGATCGGCACTTCATCGCCGGGCGAAGCGAAGTTTCTTGCGGCCTCGGCCTCTTGCGGTCGCAAGCCCCTCCTCGGAATTTCCTCCTCAACCTCGACTGCTCTCGAGGCTCAGGCTCGCCACGAGCACCGCCTCTGGAACTATAAGCGTGCGGCGGGTGGAACCAGTCGACCTCTTCGACTTGGGACGGCTAGGACTCACAGGTTCGACATAGCGATCTCCTCGGAGGCTCAGCGAGAAAGCGAACCTCTGCGATTAAGGACGATCGAGTAACGGTCGGACAACATCTTGAATAAGGCGATCGCTAGAAATTGAAGGTCGCATAAAGTCATTACACAGCACTTGAGATGTCTCGGGAAGCGGAATAGTCGGCCGACAACCGGCGACTCTCCTTGTTGATCAGAGTGGCGTCAGGTGGGTCGTCAGGCAAGCTCTGGTCGCTCCCGAACAACGAGGAAGTCGAAGCGGCTCCTCGATCGCGGTATATGAAAGCACAAGCAATCAAATTAGATCGGTCGACACGCGTCAGCGAAGGAGAGTCTAAACCCTTACAGGATTCCTCTCCCGAAATTGGTGGGGATCTCCGGTTCGCACGTGGGATTGTCGCTCGCGAAGCTCTCCATGCGGCGACCCGAGAACCACTTCCGTCGATCGCCCAGTATCTTATTGAACTCCTTGAATCACCGGCCGGATCGGCCTTGAATATAGTAGCCGAGCCAACCCTCTATGAGCCGTCGGTTTAAACAAATAGTTCATCTCAGCGGCGGGGAGGCAGTACGGGCGGTGGCCGCTTGAAGGGTGAGTGCATATGATTTGGAGCCGGGCGTTCGGCGTCGGTGAAGTGGCGCCACATTCAGCGGCAGCAGATGGGAGACGCAAGGACGAGAGGAAGCGCGGCCGGCCTCCATGCGGCCTCACTCACTGCGACCATACCCGTCGGAGGCTGGTCGGCTCGTTCATTCTCAGCGGGCGCGAACATGTCCACATACGAAGGAACATGGAATCTTGTCCTCAGACGGCGGATCTCTCACGGGCGTCGAGCTCCGTGTTGTGGCGACCACAGCGATCATTGCGCGGCACGATCTGCGGCCAGCAGGAGCACATAGGGATAAGCGGCCGAATATCCCTGAAATCGAATCGCGGAGTAGGATGGCCCGATCTATCCGTTATTTGACCAAAGGCCACATAGGCCGTCGAAATCACTATGTTGCTCCCGGTAAGCCACGATCGCGGATCTCTCTCGATCTGCGATCGTCTCTCCTCGGTGAGGCTCACAGCAACATCGGCCTCATTGAACAAAGCCTCGGCAGTAGGGTCGATTAAGCTCGAATGGCTCCGGCCGTCTCTCAGTGGAAGGCGGAAGAAGTTTCTCCCAGTGCCGATGTCCGTGGCGAGAACTAGTTCCGCTCAAGCAGCGATGAGGTTAGGCCGTTTTGAGTTAGAAAAGAAGAAAAGGTTTTCTTACCTAAAGTGAAATCGATCGACGATCGGCGCTTAGATCTTGAAAAATTTGGCGGCGGGACCTTCTTTCTCGAATGCGTACGCGTGAGTGAGGCTGCGGCCGCGCCCCCTTTTATAGGAGAAGCGGGGACCCGGTGCAATAAGGGAAAACCTCGAAGTCGGATCTCAAGCGGCGCACGGTTGACCCCTCGAGACCAGCGTCTGCGTCTTTTCGAGGGCGCGTCGGTAGGAGTCATTAATGGCCGTTGGCGTCCTCGATAGGAGCGACACGTGCGAGGAGACTTTTCAACGCCGTTGCATTTTCCGCGCATTTGACGACAGTCGTCGAATCCAGTATATCGGCTCAAAGGCGATCGCGATTCCATTAAACACTCGGTCGCTCGTCAAAAATTCGGCGATCGCGAAAGCCACCTCACCCACGTTTCCAGCGTATGAAGCGGTGAGGGGCAATTGTTGTGTCACGATTTACTCATCCGACGGGCGATCGACTATAAGGCGGCGACCAAGTCGACTCGGTCGAGCCACGACTAGCTCGGCCAAGTCGAAGATATCAAACCACCATCAGTGCACAGCGATCGACTCCCGGGCGATCGCCCTTTGCGTTGGCGATCCGCTCTACTAGCAGGCTAAAGCTGATCGACTGCGCCCGGCGAGAGACGATCGCCCATCAAAACCATCAGAGTGGATCTTAGGAAAGCACCCACGTGCGAGATCAAGTAAAGCGGCCCGACAAGATCTTTTGCTAAGCGGACAAGATCTTTGACGGAGCACATCACCTACCCCACTCTGGCATGTGCGCGAAAGTTGTCGGTAGGGCCGCATGTGACTAACTCGGGGCGCGTGTAAGCGCTCCGTTGGACCGAGTAGTTGACTTCCAAACAACTCCTGCAGACTTTGAGGGGACAGGCCCATGTGCTAAAAGACGATCGCCCGATTATTATATTGCAGTAAAGGCGATCGCCCGGCGTATTCCAAGCCCTATAAATAGAGAACCTCCTCCCACTGGAAAAAGGTTCACATTTTCACGTAACTAAGAGTTCTCAGCTCTCAATTCATTTGAACCAACATCTCGGAATTCACTCTACAGTTCCCAGTTCACTGAATATACAGATCCGAATTCATTCTGACTTACGCTCAGAGCTCATTCTCTCACTTTCCGATACATCCACGGAAATACTGAAGAACACACACATATCATCAAGCTCCCGGCTACCTCACCGGAATCCATCTCAGGACTTCTCTCTCCAAATCTCTCGTCCAGAAGACGATCGGCAGAAGCAGCAAGTCTCCACTAGACGGATTCCAAGGGATTCACAAGCCCAAAAGCCCAAACATCCGGCTATATACTCGCCGTGAGAGGCGGTCGATCTCTCACCGCCGCATTGTTCATCACCACTTGTTACAAGAACTCACGAGCATCAAATCTGGTTCTTAGGCAATCTACACGCTCACTAGCTAAGATAACAAGAAACTTTACACTCATTGTAATTGTTTTCTTACATTAGTACTTGTATCCCTGAATATCGGGTATTAATAATATCTCGCGAGAGCATTCAAGCCCGGGACTAACAACCCCGGCAAATCTTGTGTTATTTATCTTTCTCACGGAAGTGCTCTTGCATTTGTTTGCTATCCCATCCATTCCAGCAATATCTATCTCCGAAATTATTTCAGCACCCCAAGCCAACTATGTTAGCTCTGCTTAACAGTGCAATGTTTCTTCTTTTTTATTTCTAATGCATTATGATGGCCTCACCAGTGGCTTTGGGATGTCACCATACTTGATTTCAACTGGATCACTAAACTCAGCTGTCAAGTTGTCAATAATGTCAATCTGAACCTTCTTCACATCGAGCATATTAAGTGGAAAATGAGCTGCATTGGGAAGAGAAAAAACTGCAGTGGTGTCTGGAGTTGATGTGCTCATTTTATTGAAACAGTTTGTCAAAGCAGTGCTGTTAAATAATAACAGCATTGCTACTAAACACAAAATAGCAGTGTAACGAAAGAATAAGAGCAGTGCTGAAAAACATAAAATATAGTGCAATCATTCCAAATCATCAATGCAGTAGTAATTCAATAGTGCTTTTATAAAAGTCGCGTAGCAGTGTTCTTTAACAATAACAGTGCTACTAAACACAAGGTAACAGTGTTGTGAAATAATAACAGCACCGCTAATGAAAGTAGTATTACAACAATTCCACAGCGGAGTGTTGTTAAGAAATAACAGCAGTGCTACTAAAACCAAAGTAGCCTTCATATTAAAGGATAACAGCAGTGCAGAAGAAAATAAAATGTATTACAACAATTCATTGTCAGCAGTTGGATGGTAATTCAATATTGCTTTGTTAATCGTTACATAGCAGCGCTTCTAAACAATAAAAACAGTGCAGCTTAACAAAAGTAGCAGTATTACGAAAGAATAACTGCAATGCTGTAGAGTGTAAAAGCATATCAGAAGTGAAACAATTCAACATCAGCAGTGCGGTTGTAATTCAAATGGTGCAACAATGCCTGTTAAGCAGTGCTGTAACACTGCAGTACATCCTAAAAATCACTTGCAAAAGCAATATATAGTTCACCGCATAAACCACACTTAACATTGTTCACAAAAACAAAATTGCAATGCAATATGACAAATATAGCACATTATTGAACAAAAAATCTTGCAAAAGCACTTTTTACTATCACGAGTAGCCCGATTTGTCGCAAAATAGGTTTTCATGAACTAGAAATCTAAATTTACTAGCTAAGCTGAAAAATAGGAGGTAAATTCTTGGTTGGACCTACTTCTCTGTTTGGGAATGCTTCTTTGCCATTGTAGAACTTTTTTCGCAGCCTTTGAAACCACAATGGAAGCGCCATAGTTGTTAAAGGCATGCCCCATAAGGCGTGCGGAAGGCAGGCGGGTAGCCTTTTAAGCCTAAATCGATCAACCTTAGCAGACGCACCCTTGGAGTGCTCGATGCGCCTTTTTGCCGCGCCTCGGTGCGCCTCTGCATTAAGACTTTTTTTGTTCTTTTCTTTATTTTTTTCATAATATTTAAAGGTTATTTGGTTGTTTTGACACTTCAATTTTGTTAATTATTAAGTACTTTGTGGATAGTTATATTTTCTTGTGATTATGTTTTTATAAATTTTATAATTCAATTTAATTTATTTTATAATTTTTATGCGCCTCACCTCTCTCGGGCTCGCGCCTCGCCTTGAGCCTTGCACCTCAGCGATGGGAGCCCATATCGCCTTGGTGTGCCTTTCGCCTTTAACAACTATGAGAAACGCCAATAGCGGGATTGGTGGATTTCAATATTGAGCTGTAGATAGAGATTTCCTTCTGCGGAGATGGTCGGTTCGAGATTTTCCTTACGCGCCACGGTTGAGGCGAGATTCTCGGGATGTGTTTGAAAATGACAATCTTGCCCTTCTTCCATCTTTGGATGAATTTTATGGGTGGATTTTTACCAATCTCTAAAGAATTGATATGGACCATTGAAGAATTGATATGGACCATCCGGATGAACCATATCTAGGGAACTAGATTGGTTCTAATTTCATCATAGGGTAAGGTTCTACCGGAATCCTACTATATATATAGTGAGATAGAACACCTTGGTGACTATAACCATATGTTGTTAGTAGGAATTATATACTTGATTATATATGAAGTTTGAATGAATTCATCTTAAATTGTGATTTTACTATCTTTTTATTTTTCCTTCTTTACTAGATATTAATCGTAGAGAAAATGGAATTTCCTCAATAAAAGCTATATTACGAGAAAATTGTAGAAAATTTAGTGATACTTTTAAAGTTGTAAGCGATTATATAGAATATTTGATTTGCGATGGATAATTTACGAAGTTGCGATCAAGCATTAAGTTTAATCAAGTTAGACTTAGTGTATTTAGTATTGATACGAAAAAGAGTTTAGTTGACGACAAAAGTCATCGGCTAAAGTCTAAATGTAGTTGACTCATATTTGTTAAAGGCGCGCCTCAGCGCGCCTCGGGCTCAAGGTGCTTAGATAAAAGGGTACATCGCCTTTTAAGCCCTAAGGCGCCTTTTAGTGCACTAGGCGCGCCTCTCTATTACATCTCTTATTTTATGTTTTTCATAATACTTTTATAGTTGTTTTTATTGTTACGTAATTACATTAATTATTAAGTATTTTGTGGATTATTATATTTTATTGTTGTTATGTATTTATAAATTTTATAATTTAATTTAATTTATTTTGTATTTTACTGCACCTCACCTCTCTGCGTGCGCCTCGCCTTGTGCCTCGCGCCTCTTGCGATAGGAATCCGTATCGCCTTGGCGCGCCGTTGCCTTTCACAACTATCGGTCGGCTAAAGTAGGTGTAGGCTAAACTACGATCGGTTAAGATCCGTTGGCTAAAGTTTAGTGATGACAATAAAGGAGGCCGTTGGCTAAACACGGAATATAGCCGATGAGGAAGATGTTGTTGGCTAAAATTAAGCGACAAGCCGTCGACTAACGTGTATTATTATTAATAATAAAAGAATTTAACCTACGATGTCAAATCGGCTAAAGTTTTTAATTAAAAGCAGTATTTTAGCGACCATTTTTACTAAATTCGTCGGCTAAAGTGTTTGTTATTAATAATTTTTTTATCGATGATTAATGTTTAGTTTAGTTGGCTAAAGTATTTTCTGAAATAATAAAAATTAGATTTTGGTCGATGGTTTATGTAAAAGTGGTTGGTTGAAGTCCTTTTTTAATAAAAAATAAATTTTAGATTTCGTTTACAAAACACATTTACGAATATACACAAACATTAACGACGCCAACATCAACGAAACACCAACATCTGACATTAACAATAGACAACTCGAATGCACAACAACTCAAACAAATATAATATAAACCAACACCTTCACAAAACACAACTCTATCAAGATAACCTCAATAAAATCACAATATTCGCGAAAATAGTATACGAAATACGTGTACATCATCACATCTACACAAACATATGAAAAGATAACTAAATACTCCACAAATCGTGGAAAGTATAATCGATGCCGTCATGTAAGTCATCGTCATGGTCTTTGTGAAGATGAAGATGGAGTCTGTAAAGGCATAATCGGAGGTGTTGGTGCGGAAATCCCTCCGAGTTATAGTCGAGGTGAGTGAGGTCATCTGCTAACATCATCTCCTCCATCGCATGATGTTGCCTCTCCATCGCTTTCTTGGTGCGGGGTCGCCCTCGCTTGCTTCTTTGGGTCATCAATTGTTGTTGTTGTTCTGGAATTTAGCAAACTTCTCTTCGGTTTGCCTTTACGGCTCAACTCGAAGCGCATTTGCTATCCCCGATTGCTCCTCTAAAAAGGCCTTACGCATGTCGCCTAACGATGTACGAAGCCGACACTTTCTCCAAAATCTCACCCGGTGAGCCCATCATGGGTGTGCGAAATTGGCAACCTTAGGGGGTAAAGGGTGCCCCACACCTTAGCTCGACACGAGGATCTGTCGATCGACTTGGTCGATGGTTGTAGCGAGATCTATCTCGGCTAACTCGGGATTCCGCTCCTAGTGATCTATGCTGACTTATCCTTACTTCGTCTTGATCCTCACCTAATTTACAATAAAAATAATTGGATATGAATAAAGGCGGAGAAAAAGGATCTTATAGGAAAAATAATAATTTGGTAATTAATTATTTTCCTTACATGTTCTTCAAACACGTCTCGGATATGCTGCTCCGCCATAATAGGTAAATTGATTGTCACTTTGTCGAAGTAGTGGACTTGTGTACAACACATCTTAAAGGCCGTGACCCCAAACTATGATGCTCGTCGAGATGACCACGGTTGGTCTTGTTGGTCTTACTAGTCGACTACAAAAGGATTCATATCAAATAAATAATAGACTATTTCGATATTGAACATAAAATATACTTGATAATAACATATTCATAACACACAATACTACAAATTAGTAATAATGCGATTTCAATACTTACATATAGTTCGGGTCTTTGAAATAAATGCATGACCACTTCCACTCATGTACCGGTTACTTTTGGGAGTATTTATGCGTTCTCAAACCTCCCAAAATAGGTGCGGCTCGATTTTCAAGGCGTATAACTATCTGGCGCGCAAAGCACAAAGGTTTGAGATTCATTTATTCGAGCACATACATAACTCCTGAGATATAAATAACATTACTTACTCTGTTGCTGCTCCTCATTCATCACACCAAGTGTGTAATACGGAGGAAGGAATGTCAAACCAAACCTATAAATCATTAAATAAAGACAACATATTTTTGATAACATTACGATAAAAAACGCTACTACTTCACAATCTGAGAACAAGAAATTTATATAACATACGTAAAAATATGCTTACAGAGCATAACGTTGTTGAGTTTTCCTTCACGCACATTGGGCGTCCTTCCACTCATCTCACAACACTTTGGAACACGGTCTCGAATGCGAACTTCCACATAACGGCGATAAGCATTGCCTTTAGAAGACAACACGGGGGAACCATACTTATTAATAGGTATGGTGTAACAACCACTTTCTTTAATACGCCTCTCAAGTGTTAGGCCCTTACATGGGCCTCGAGTGGTTACCTTCTTCATCTCGGTTTCTTGAGTTGTTCAACTTCTTCTATTTCACATTGGACTTCCCTCGGCGGTTTTGTCTTGACCTTCTACAACTATGCCACATCATGTCCTCGGGCGAAGATATAGTTACATAAGCCTCTGTAGGACTTATCAAACTAGGTTGCCATGGCCGACCTATATCGTCGACCTCGGGAATGGGCCAGTCTGATAGGGGGTATGAAAAGAGTTGGGGGCGGACCGTCTAGTACCTCTAGCGAACTATGTGCATCCATGAAGTGGAAGGGGTAGAGTCACACCGATGTATAGAAGGCGTACGAGGTGTCAGAGCGGTCATCAGGGTAGTGGTAGGTGTTGGACTCCGTATAGGGGATGTGATAATCCAAACATCTTGATTGTCTAAAACAGTGTCAGAATTGATAACTGGCAACATGTGTCTCAACTTTTCTCCATCGTCTTCATCAGAATTTGCAAGTAATTCATTTGCATCAATATCGATGAGGCCACGTGCATCACCTTGTAGTCGAACTTCTTGATCTTAAAAAATATTATTAAAAAATATTATTCAAAAGAATTGTGGAAGGTCGTTGAATATTGGTTGCATCGGCTCTTGATATGCCTCATATTCATCATTATTTCCTATTTGTCACAATGTAGCGATCTTGTATATGTTCTTCGTAGCCACATGGTTGACTATCTTCCATGACACTTTCTTGACCAAGTCATCTAGATAATACACGGTTTCTTGATGTTGCAAAAACAAAAGATCACTTTCATACCAAGTTGTAGAAGTGTTGACAGAAAAAAAGTCCATAGCCGTTTTCTAATTGAGTTCCAAAGCTAGTATCAAACCATGTGTAGTTGAAAAGGAATACTATCAAGCCCTCTCCATAAACTAGTTCTACCACTCCGAGAAGAATACCATAATATCCACCATTAACCTGAATTTTGATATCTTCTTTTTTGATTTTTTTAGAGACATACAAATGTCACACCATTCACTTTAGCCATTGAATAAACCCTCGACATAACAGGCCTCATTAGTAGGAGTATAAGTTCATGCGACCAGTTAGGATCAGTGTTGTTAAAAGCGCGCATATGCGAGATGCGATGCGATGCGAGGTTTTAGCGCTTCGCTTCAGTTATGCGATGCAACTTTCAAAAAGCGCGCGCTCCTGTGCGTTTTTTGCGCTTAAGCGATATGCAACATGCGCTAAAAAAGCGCGCTTTTAATTTTTTGTTGACCGGGCTGTTGGTGAATTTGGCCAAGGTCCTTTTTAAAAGCGGGTCATAAAAGCCACAAATGTAGCGGCCGGAGAACTAACACACGAGCGATACAAAACACATACGAACAAAGTCGGCGATTGAGCGAGGTCAGTGCGGATTTCTCATCTCTTCTCTGGTAATTATCTTCTTTCTTGTATATATTTATACCTATACACACACACATATACATACATACATATATATGTATATATACATATATATAAATACCAATCCCTGATCTTCTTGGTACTGATTCTTGTATATAGTATACACACATTTATACACACACACACACACACATATATATATATATATATATATATATCAATCCCTGATCTTCTTTGTACTGATTCTTGTATATAGTACACACACACACACACACACATATATATATATATATATAAATACCAATCCCTGATCTTCTTGGTACTGATTGTGTGTATGTATATATATATATATACACACACACACAATCTTGCATATACATCTATACTGAATATACGTATTTGTTGCATGTATATGTATACTGATTAATGACTAATTTGTACTGATTCATGACTAATTTGTGACTACTTTATGACTAATAGATGATTGATTTATTACTAATTAGTTGATTCTCTATCTTATTTTGTTACCACGACTTCATTATGTGCCTCGAGTTTGAAGCTGGTTATCATTAACACTTTTTATGACAATTTAGTTTTCTTATGATATGTTAAATTTATTGTTATGCATTTTTTTTCCAGCCTTTGTGTTTTTTTCAAAAAGCGCGCTTATCGCGTTGCGCGTTGCGCTTATGCTCCAGGAGGCCTTTGCGCTTCAGTGCGCATATCGCGTTTAACAACACTGGTTAGGATGGTTATCACTTTGTATATGGGTCATGTGGAGAACATGAATTCAACCAAGTATGTACCACTTATTATGTATATAAAATCAAATTGTCTATTTACTAATTAAACAACATACCCACTCTCCAAATTATTTTGCAAAAGTCTCATTGTGGAATCTAATGTCACCCGCACCCATACGGTGAAGATGTATGTTTTCAGTATGGGACTTATGGACAATCAAGCGATATCCGCTGATGTGCGATTCGAACTCTTACGGCTCAAATTCACTACGAGGACCTCCATGAACTTCCACTTATGTGGAAATTATAGAAAAATTGAATTGCAAGTCGATTGGCATATCTTTGGGTATGAGACTTTGTCGCGCCCAAGTACCGTTGTTATAAGTTACACACTCGACCCAAGATACGCTTCAAGAGTACATCCTTGGTCTGATTTATTGGTCACACATGCTTATATTCACCTAGTTTTACGTCATCTGTGTTGTTACTTATTAGAAAAATTATTTGGAAAATTACATCATATAATAGAACATTAGTGTCATACTCGTATTTAATATACCTTTTTATCGAAAACGTCCGTGTGTATTGAATTTGGATGTGTGAGCAATATTTGGCGGGAAGATGAATCGTAAGATAGGCGTAAGTCAAAAATTTTGGAGGAAATATTTTCAAACTTGCACAAAATATGGATGATCTCCATTTGCATTAACCTCAAGTCGGACTTTTCAATTTTCTTGTGCATAAGCTTCTTTGGAAAAATCAGGCGGCGACCTGAGCTCGATGCTGTTTAGACATGTATGGTCGGATAAGCGTTAGAAATAGGCGTTGCGGTAGGATATGTGATCGTGACTCTTTAAACTAGTTAATAAATGTTTCCTTATGTTCATTTCTTCAAGACCCTTTGCATGCTTTAGGATCGTCTTTCATCTTACCCTTTCAAGCGAAATAGTTCCCACCACACTTTTACATATATTTTTTCAATGCATGACATCTAGGTAGTTCCTTATCAATAATTTATTCCAGTAAGATAGTTCACAAAATATACTTTTATGTGACAAATACTTATACCTATCGGACCGAAATCATACTCGTTCAGCACGGACAATATTTCATCCCCTCTCCACTTTCATGGCGGTGCACCCCTCTCTCTGATCGATTAAATGTTACACGATCCTACGCCATACATGTTTCTATCAAGCCGTACCCGATGATGCATTGATTATTTTTCTACGGTGGTACCTCGCACGATGCATTCAAGCACATTGGACAACCTATATATCCACTAGGGGTGTTCAAAACTACGACCGGTTGACTCGGCCCGATTACCCGACTACCGGGAACTTTTTAGGGTAATTTTTCTAATTACCGGTTTAGCGGGTATGCGAACCGCTAATTATGTGAGTTATCGGGCGAGTAATGGGCGGCCAAATAAAATTAGCGGGTACCTTCGACCGAGTAACTCTTTTTATTTTTATTTTCTCACTACATACTTTATTTTAACCATTTTAAAAATTATGTATAGAATTAGTATGTATTTACCTACATTTTAATAATATTAACATTACAATACCTATGTAAAATTTGGTCCATATTAATCTTATGCTCTAATTTTTTTCCTTTTCATGAATCAACTTTTTTATAATTTAAATTTGATTAACTATTTTAAATTATGACATCAAAATTACAAAAATGAGTATGTATTAATATAATATAGTAGTCTAATTCAAAGTGAATAGATTAAATATTTCATATAATATCTTAATATGTTAGAACGATGATAATAAAATGAATGTTATAATTATTGTAAATAATTTTCTTACTTTTAATTTAATTTTTTTGTAGAAATCAATCGAGCAAATAAATTAAATTAAGGTTAAATTTTCTTAATATTTGATTTAATCATATTTGATTTAAATTAAGGTTATGGTGTTAACTAATTTTAGACAATTAAGCGACACTATAATCTTCATGCCAAACCCCAACATAGTTGGGATTAAGGTCTTGTTGATGATGATGATTTGATTTAATCATAGCATGACTTCAAAATTTGAATCAATTCTTACTAATTTAAAGTTAAACATTTTTGTTGAACTAAAAGTTGAAAAAATATAGCGAAAAATCATATATATATATATATAATAATAATAATAATAAAATATATATATGATTAAAAAAACTCGGGTACTCGGGTACGGGTGACCGACCGAAATCCGATTGCAGCGGGTGCCGGTTTTTATGGGCAGACCATGGGCGCCTAAATAGGTACCGGAGTTTGGTGCAGCAGTGCAGAAAGGTGGTACCGCTTATGAACACCACAATATCCGCTAATAACAAATTTGTACAACATCGCATATGTTAGAAAATCACTTTGAGGCAGGATAGCGTGCGAATAGAACATCTTCTGCGAATAACTATCGTAAGTGGGATGTCCTTGCTCCTGACGACTTGATTCCTCTATCAGTGCAAGTTATATATATATATATATGTATATATATATCGATACACTTTCTGGATATTAAAACAAGCACTAATAGAGTCGACATAGTATATTTCTTCTTCATGCACATCCGGAGGAAGGTGTAAGGAATCACTACCATAGGTATGAAAGACTCGTGTTACGAAAGGGTTGAATCATCGGATCAAGCCCGTTCTCACATTAGGACATCGGATGAAAACTATGGATACTCTCTATCTGTATGCTTCCACACCTCTCCATCGAAGGGTGTACCATAGTATCGTCATCATGTGCACGAGCCTCGCCGCGCCATCTCATGGTCTTGGCCGTGTGCGGCGACATAAAAATTGCTCTAACTTTGTCTTTCTTTGGGAAATACCAAAGTACCTTAATTGCTTTCTCTTCTCCCAAAGGAGTAAACATACCTCTACATGTCACACATTGGACATCTCGCTAGATCTTCATTAGGTGCATCCGGTATAGAACACGATCATATATGCGAACATGTATCTTGATGTAGGAAAGTCACGATCTTTCGGGACTCATCTCATTTTCACATGCGTATTAGGAAGGCGATGGCCTTATGGTAGCATATTACGATAATCTCTAAATAATCATCCACATCCTTGATGGATAATCTATTCTCCACCTTTAACCTCATTATTAGCATGACCTTTATCAAGAATAGTCATATTACACCTAAGATATAGAGGGTTTGTTGAAGGTGTATGAGATTGTTATACACGCCAGCGACAACGGTGTTAAGAGGCGTTGGTCTAGGAGTTTGGTGACTTGGCTCAACATCATGGTACTCGTGATCTTAGGTACACCGTATGAGAATAACCAAACATGTCGTCAACCTTTTTGTGGGATACGTGAACTGTTTACTGCATCTTGTCCATAACCATGCGGAATAAGTGGCGCAAATTCTTCACCGTTTAGGTGCTCCCATAAAACATCGAATGAAAAGCGATACATATCACTACGGCATCTACATTTATTATACGAACAATAGTGCGATGTACTACAATTGTCGTGGTCCTTCACAAATTGTATGAACTTTTTATTCGACCATTACTCTGGCATCCCATTTACGTAACCCGATCGACTTTTGTCAGTTATCTTGATAAATGAATTGAAACACATTTCGTTTGTACTTTCTTCATAGTTTCATCACAAATAATTAAATTCATCACCTTCATGAAATTCATCATGTATAACCACAATAATCAACATATTTAGACATATGTTCAAAATATTTAATCATGATTCATCATATTTTTCAGCATTCATCATATTGATCACAACAAATCAAATTTAATAATTCGACGAATGAAATATAGTTTAACTAACATGATTAACATGCCTCTATATTGCAAAATATAGTTTCACGAGTGTGGTCCAGATAGATTTGGAGCTTCTCATTCTTTTTCTAATTTTTTCTTATAGAGTTGTGAAAAAATGACTTCAAAATAGTTAATTTTGGCGGAAATCGAGCTTATACATTTTTTTAGGTTTAACTGACGATGCTAGATTAGTCGTCGGTTAAAGTAAAAAAATTATCGGCAAAAATAAAAACTTTGGCGACGACATCTCCATTTTAGCCAGCGACAACACGAAATGTTGTCGCCTAAAGTCCTTTAGCTGACCAAACAACGGCCGTCGGCTGTTCCTCGAACTTTAGCCGACGGCTTAACAAGGTGGTTGGCCGTTTTTCTTGTGTCGTTGGCTAAAGTCTTTAATTTGGTAGTGACTATGCAGCCTGATTGACATTTGTCCTATAGCCATTTCGGATTTCGTCTTTCATGGCACACAATGCTTAAACAACTTTGCTTGTTTAAAGTTTGTCATTTTTGGACTTGGTGGCTAGACTAATGGTCATTTGGAGCATTTTATCAAGCTGGAATTTTGTGAAGTTATTCTGATTGATTTTGTTGTGTATTTATTATGTAGGTTTAAATAATCATTTGGGACACATCGGGTGAAAGGTATGATGTGATTGTTGTTGGCGGTGGGCATGCGGGATGTGAAGCTGCCCTTGCATCTGCTCGTTTAGGAGCAAAACGCTTCTTCTCACACTTAACATTGATCGCATTGCATGGCGAGTTAGTTAATTTGATCTAAGAAATTGCTTAATCATGCTTCTTAGTCGTAAATATTTGCTTCTTCGTACTTATTCTCTTGTGTTCTCCTGGCATTTCTTGATACCCAAAAATAATTATCCGTTGAGAAAGTAAACTTCAAATAAGGGATTATTTAAACAACATAAATAAAGTCTAATAACATAAGTTCAAATCTGAGAAATAACTTTAACAATAATACACATAAAGGCGTATGTTCAACAATAAAAACCACACGTTCAACAACAAAACCATAAACTCGGCAATAAAAATAAAATTGAACAAAGAATGACTAAGTCGATTTCCACATATGTGGGGCTTGAATCGAGGACCATCTTGGGCGATAACTTCAACACTTGAATTATGGTGTCAAAAACAAGAGGGACAATCTTCTTACAAACACTATTCTCTATCCTTCCTTGGCGAATTCAAATTGTTTGGCTTGGCACGAGCGGTTATGAACCCGTCCATTGAAACTCTACATTGTGGTTGGGATCCGCTACTTCGCTAAGAGCAACTATCAGAACTACTCATCGATAATTAGTACTAGGCCCCTCCAGATCTCGTCAAAAGTGGGTTCTTTTATTTATGATGATAGAAATTGATTTAAAAACTGACTAAGTTTATTCTTTTGGCATCATCAGGTACCTTATAGCATGGCTAGACGCCACGATGGGTTCGACTTAATGATGTTTCACTTGGTCGATACTGACTTGATTTCTTGTCACATAATCGCATCTTGGAAAACCTTCACCATCATTGTTACATATCATACATCGGTAACAACATATGAGTCTTAACCCCAAAATGATTTGGGGTCGGCTAACATGAATCATCATTTAAGACCGTTAACGATCAAGAAAATTAATTAGTAGCAAAAAAACGAAATAAGGTAGGACTGGGACTTAAAGACCGAATAACCGAACCGGATTGGTAAAAGCGGTTTGGTTGGGTTGATCTGACAACAACAACAACATCTAAGTCTTAGTCCCAAAATGATTTGGGGTCGGCTAACATGAATCAAACTTTGAAGCGAAATCGATAATCGTTACATAAATAACATAAAAGGAAAAAGAGGGAAAAAGTAGAGAAAAAGCAAATAAAAAAGAGAATGAATGTTAAAAAAGGAAAAAAAAGAAAAAAATGAAAAATCTGAAAAATAAATTAAAAGATAACATGGAATAAAAGAAAATAGGAATAAAAATCTGATTAAAAAAGAAAGAAAAAGAATCGATTCCATCCACCATTCGTATTCTTTCATACATTGCCTCTCCATCGCCATACCTTCTCGATTCGAGAAACCACCGCATATCATTTTCAATCATCTTTATCGAAGTTTTCTTGGGTCTTCCTCTACCTTTCACAACATTACTTGTTCCCGACTTTCTAGCCTCCTCACTGCAGGTCTTCTTCTCACATGACCAAACCATCGTGTCGATTCTCCATCATCTTGTCTTCTATAGACCTGACTCTTACCTTCTCTCTAATCACCTTATTTGAGCCGATCCTTTTTGTATGACCATACATCCATCGTGCATACGCATCTACGCCACATTCATCTTTTGAGCGTGACAACTTTGTTTCTGACTGACACTCGGTGCCATATAACGGTAGCAGCCTAATTGCCGTGCGGTAAAATTTACCCTTTAATCTATGAGGCATGTCGGGATCACATAAAACCCCTGTGGCACTCTTCCACTTCAACCACCATGCCTTTATGCATGAGCCACATCGCCATCTAGCTCTCCGTCCTTTTGGATAATAGATCCAGAATCAGAAAGAAAGTGGATCCATGAACAACTTTCCCATCAAATGTGATCATCCGCCTCTCTATCCTGTTTTCGCTAAACCTACCCTCCGTATATTGGTCTTATACGCTCGACAAAGCCTCGAGCTTCCAAAGTATCCCTCGAAAGTTCGATTTACATTGCACTCGACCTTCGTTTCATCAATCGGACAATATCATCTGCGAACATCATACACCACGGAGCGTCATTTTGAATTTCTCTTGTCGATTCATCCGTGACTATGGCAAAGAGAAAAGGACTAAGAGCAGATCCTTGATGCACCCCAATCGTAATAGGGAATTCTTATGTCCTCCCGGCATTAGTACGTACACTTGTACTAGCTCAGTCATACATGTCCTTTATAATGTCGATATATTTCCGCGATACACCCTTCTTTGCTAAGGCCCACCAAAGTACTTCTCTTGGTACTTTATCATATGCCTTCTCTAATCAATAAAAATCATATACGAGATCTTTCTTTTTATCTCGATAATGTTCCATCAAGCTTAGGATAAGATAAATTGCTTCCATGGTCGATCTTCAGGCATAAATCAGCCCGATTTTGTTATCTTCACACATTTCACGATCCTTTGTTCGATCACTCGTTCCCACAACTTCATGGTATGACTCATTAGTTTAATTCGCGATAATTAGAACAATCTTGAACATCACCTTTGTTCTTATACAAAGGGACGAGAATACTTTTCCTCCATGCGATGGCATCTTATTGCTTCTCGAATCTTATTGAAAAGCATAGTTACCCATTCGATCCCTCTCTCCCCCAAACACCTCCAAACTTGATAGGTATACCATACGTCCTGCTTTTTGACCCCATCTTCTTGATACGATTGTCACTTCACCCTTTTGAATTCTTCTCTTGAACTCTCGGTTAACCATACTTGAGGGGATGTTTAAATTCCCGATATCTTGTTCTTGATGGCCATTGAATAGGGTATCAAAGTATGACCTCCATCTCTTTTTTATCTCTTTATCTTGAACCAAAACTTTTTGATCAGTATCTTTTACACATTTAACTTTTCCAATATCTCGTGTCTTCTTCTCTCTCATTCGAGCAAGTTTATAGATATCTTTTTTCCCTTCTTTAGTATCTAATCTTGCATATAATTCTTGATTGACCTTTGATCGGGCATTTCACACTGCCTTTTTAGCTTTTGTTCGAGCTTTCTTGTACTTCTCATAATTCTCATCGCTCGAGCATTTACCCTGTACCTTATAACATTCACGTTTGGTGTTTATCGCTTGCTTAACTTCATCATTCCACCAAGATGTGTCCTTACTTGATGGTCTGTTTCCTTTAGATTCTCCTAGGACTTCTTTTGCAACTTCCTTTATGTTATGCTCAAACAAGTTCCACATCGAATCTATACCAAATACCACTATCAGCAATCTTAGCCACAAAAGTATGTCGACTCTCCCCTTGGAGCTTCCACCACTTAATTCGAGGGACCACAACAACTTGTGGTCTTCTCCTCTTACCTCGAAAGTCAAGCACCACAACCCTATGCTGCGTTGCAGCACTCTCACCAGGTATCACCTTGCAATTAGTAAAATTTTTCCTCGAGACATTCCTTACTAAAAAGAAATCAATCGACTTGCATTACCTCCGTTTCTATATGTCACCAAATGAGAGTCCCTTTTCGAACCAAGTGTTCATAATACCCGAGTTATGAGCTAATGCGAAATCGATATACCATTTCTGCTTTTCAAAGTGAATTTCGGGTAGCAGGTATTGAAATTTTTAATTCTAAATACCGAAAAATTAAAATACCGATGTTTAAAGTAAAAAAACTAAAATACTGGTCATTATATATATTTTCGGTTATTTATATATTTTTTTACTCATTTCTTTTAATCAAGCTACTATATAAACTCCAAATTTCAAAATCTTCTCTATTATGTAAATTTGGTTAGTCAAATTAGATTGTTATGTCACCAAGAGGCTTTCATACGGGTAAAATAGTAAAATATAAGTTTATATATAAAGAGAAAATAACCGAAGAACCAAAAATACCCGATAAAATTTCGTTTGGGTATTTTCAAATAATGTAAAAAAATAAGGAACCGTAACCAAAATATTTAATACGGTTCGGATAATGGATACGACTATTTTTCCATTAACAAGAAAATCCCAACCTAAAATAAATTTACGAAGTGTAAAGAAAAATTAAATCGACTCGAGTGAGAAAAAGCATTAAAAATAAGAATCAAACTGCATCATCCACTTGTATAATTTCTTGGGTTTTCGGTTGTTCCCTAATCTTCAAGCATCGCCAGCAGGGGCACAATAGGTCTCCGTCTCACATGGCCAAACCATCTTAAATGATTCTCCATCATTTTGTCTTCTATATGCATAACTCTTACCTTTCTCCCTAGTCACCTTGTTTATGAGCCGATCTTTTTCCGTATGGCCACACATCCACGGTAGCATAGGCTTCTCCTTCGCATTTATCTTTTGAACATGACCTGGTTGCATCCCATCATTCGATGCCATATAAGCTGTGCAAGCCTAATCGCCATGCGGTAGAATTACCTTTTAATCTATGAGGCATGCCGGGATCACAAAGAATCCCGTGGACTCTTCCGTTTCAATCAACATACCTTAATTATGTGAGCCATATCACCATCTAGCTCCCTATTCTCTTGATAATAGGTCCAAGATAACGAAAAATATCGGATCCTCGAACAACTTTCCCATCGAAATGATCATCCCGCCTCTCTGCCTCCCCTTTCGCTAAACCTACACTCCAAATTACTATTAGCACGTCGACGACTAGTCGGTACATGCAACAAGTCGGTGAGCGACTTATCATATTTGATATTGGGTCGGTTTATCCTGGGATCTGAACCAAAAACCGACATGGCCCAGTGATTAAAAACCGAGTTATATGCATGCTTAAGCATTTTTAGTAGAAACCTAATATCCCAGTCGTTCAAATCTGTTCAGATCTGCTCAAGGACGGCTTGTACAAATCCGTTCAGATGTGCTCGTCTCTGTTCGTATTCCGACCTCCAGTGGCTTGTCCCTGTCCTCCGGCTTCTCGTCTTCCGTCCGTCCGTCCCTTTCCGAGAACTTGTTATTGGTTGTATACTGTTTATATATACTACTATAGATATGATATATGTATGTAAATATTAGTATATGCTACCTAACGTGTGTGTATATATATATATTTTATATATATATATATATATATATAAAATATGTATGCATACATTATCCTATATGTTATATTATTAATACTTGACTGGAATTTTTAATTTTAATTTATATTAAGTTATTAACTGGAAGTCTGAAATTGTAACTGTCATATACTTATAACTGAAATTATATGATGTATTTACTTTATATTTGTATATTTACATTGAGTTATTATCTGAAAGTCTGATTTTTTTTTTCTTACATTGTATGTGCAGTTTATTGATAATGGAGAATACCAGTCACACTATATTTGTTGGATTTGAACTTATTATCATGTTAGTTTTATTGAATATAAACTTTATTTTTATGTTTAATTATGTCATGTATTAACTCTAGTAAATATATGCATACTAAAGACTTGTCGACTAGTCGGGTGGCTTGTCGACTAGTCTTTCTGAAATACTCGGTCGAGTTGGCTCGACTTTGCGACATGATAACCATGCTCTAAATATTCAGTCTTGCTTTTGCTCAGTCTAACACCTTGAGCTTTCAAAGTAACCCTTCAAAGTTCCAGACTGCAAGCTTCTTTCATCACTGAGCACAATATCATCTGCGAACACTATATACCAAGGAATGTCGTCTTGAATCGACCGTGTTAGTTCGTCCATGACTATGGCAAAGAGAAAAAGACTAAGACTAGATCATTGACGCACCACAATCGTAATTTGGAACCCTTGTGTCCTCTCAAGATTAGTTAGTACTTGATACAAGCTCCCTCATACATGTCTTTTACGAGGTCAATATATTTCGAGATACGCCCTTCTTTGAATTGACATATATAAAGTATGCATATTTCCAGAAAATATAATTCTTGTTCGTACTCATTATCTACATTGTAGGAGGGATACGAGTTAACAAGAGAGAGAGAGATCGACTTATTTCTGGTGCTAATAGGGTTTAAAGGCTGGGTGATTCTCGTTATGCGATTAAGTCCTGTTTCTCATTTTTTAATGCTCAGCCCCGACGTCATTTTACCAGTTTGGGCTTTTAAAAAAAAATGCAAGCGTTCTTAAAAAGCTTAAAATTCGTATGCTCAACCCTAAATGCGTGCACCCGTTCAGAAGGCAAGTGCACACCATGCATCCCACACACCTGTTTTATTTCTGAGCAAAGCGCTCCAAGGCGCCTTTTTAAAAACTGGTGTGAAGCTGTCAAACATTGGTTAGGTCCCGTTTTGAAAAACAATGAGAAGCAATGGATCAACAAACTTCTTCATTGGTTTATCTAATTTGAACCAATGTTCTTCCAAAATGCGGGACACGATCCGTTAGATGGGGAGTTTTCAGTAACTCGGTGATTAATTAGGAATAAAATGGTTATATTTTAATATAAATATTATTCTAAATAATATGATATAATCAAATAGTTTGCAAACTGGCAAACAAAGTCTATAATATTCATGAAAGCGCAAGTATGAGGAAAATTGGAATGTTTCATCTAACTAACAAAACATGCGTACCAAAAACTTAAGGGGTGTTTGTATAAATCTTGAAACCTAAGTTGAAATAAATTAAAATATGAGACTCCAAATATGAAACAAAAAGACAAACAAATTTAAATCAGACGGTGCTTCTTCGCTTCTTCAAACACCCTAGGCACCTCCCATATATTTTCTTCCTTTTTGAAACCCTAGCCGCCTCCATCTGTGCTGGATGGAGAGAGAACTTAGAGAAGACGGTCGCACGCTCGTAGCTGGTGTTGGAAGAAGGAGAGAGAACAGGCAAGACACACGTGCTGCTGGTGAGAGTCGTATTCTTGTGCGCCTAAGGTTAGCAAAATTCCCAAAGAAAAAAAGTATTTTCTGCTCATTGCTTTGTTTTTCTTTTAACTCACAATGCTGGCCCGCTTGCGAACTCATCCTGACTCGCCGAGTTTTTGCGTGCCTGAGTTTATGCTAGCGAATAGGCAAACTCGACTCGGCAGCAAGGCCAGTACCAAGTAATCAGACTGACTCTCCGAGTTTTGGAACACTGATTTTAACTGCCCGTGAGCCAAACTTTGTAGTGGTGGAAACCCTTACATTTGCGTCTCTAATAAGATAAATGTTCAATGGTTACTCACGAGTATCTATATACATTGATGCAGAACTATAATTAAATGATAATAAACAGAGATTTGGCTAGGAATTATACGATATCTCAAGAATAAATACTAAATATTATTCCCAAGAAGAAAAGTGTATAAACCAAGCGTAAGTAATATATCGACATGATTCGGTATATATATTGAAATATAAACCTAATGGGCTAAAACCACTAATGGGCTAACAAACCAAAGCCCGCAATATAATAATTAACCAAAGCCACTAAACATGTGGGCTAATAAAAATCTAATAAGCTGAATAAAAGTCGAATAAAAAGTCGATAAATAATAATATATTGGTTGATCCCCATCAACTCTCCCGGTAAGAAAAGTTTGGCTCTGTCGGCCAGACTCTGTATAGCTCGCAAAAGATCGGAGCAAGCCGGCAAAACTATCATTCATGATCCAGTGCGCTCATCCTCGACTGCCACTCTAATGAACCAAATATTGTCGATAACCACCACCACGCCGAGTCGGCACAAACCTCTCATCGAAAACATCAACAGTGCATCAAGCTGTCTGTGAAGAAACATAATGGCGTGCGGGAGGCACAAATCTTAGTGGGGTAGATATAGGCTCGATGGAGCTAGAGCGAACTAATATAGTAACATGTGGTGAAGATGAAGGAATATTAGGTGAAGAAAGTGAAGATGATGGATAAGTATCAATTTGGTTCATGAGAAGGAGTAAGATCTTCCACATTAAATACGGGACGATAGCCGTACCACTAGGAAGATCTAACTCATAAGTATTAGTACCAACTCTTTCTCGGCATACGAATCATGAATTTGACGTGCGAAAGACTCTGCATACTCGCTAGACCTATATGCATGTGGAAGAGGAACCAAATCTATGGGTTTCCTAGGTTGTGACGATATAGGCCTCGAAAGGACCGTCTCTGTAGGGTGAAGAAAGTGAAAGAGGATGGATAAATATTAGCAGGTTCATGAAAAGGAGTAAGATCTTCCACATTAAACACATACGATAGCCATACCACTTTAGGAAGATCTAACTCATAAGCATTAGTACCAACCCTCTTTGAAACCGAAATGGACCCGCTCTCTTAGCATGCACTTTCTTCCAAGCACGGAGGTAACCTCTCGGTGCGGTGTTGCAATGTAACTTTGATCACCCTCATTACATTCAAAACCTGCGATGAACATCTACAATGAGACTTATAATTTTCATTGCTCAAGTTAATTTTACGCCGTAGCTCGGCATACGAATCATGAATGTAACGTGCGAAAGACTCTGCGGACTCGCTAGACCTATATGCGGGTGGAAGAGGAACCAAATCTATTGGTTTCGGCGACCAATATAGGCCTCGAAAGGATGACTCCTATAAACCTATTAACATAATTGTTATAGGCAAACTCATGTAGGTAAAACCCTATCCCAACTAGACACATGTTATCCCACAAGAAACCTAATCAAATCACCTAAACTCGATGATCTCGGTCTGTCAGTCGATTATGGATGATATGTGGTAGAGAACTTAAGACTAGTTCTAACCAAGTAACTCCCAGAGAGTCCTCGAGAATTAACTCCACAAACTTGACATCTCTGTCGAAACTACACTATGTATCTAACTACCTCACGAAAGAAGATGGAAGCAATATGAGCGGCATTAACGGTCTTACTTCAAGGAATGAAGTGACCCGTCTAGTAAAATGATCCGCTACAGAAGGCGTATCATGCCCGATACGTGTCATAGGTAACCTAATACGAAATCATACTAAGGTTCTCCCAAGGAACACGAAGAACCGAAAGAGGAGTGTATAAACCCATATTCGGTTTCCTACCCTTGGCCGTATGACAAGTACGACACCCTGCAACTATACGGCGACATCCCTCTTCAAGCTAGGCTAATAAAGCATATCCTCAACAATGGCAATGGTCTTATCTCGACCAAAGTGACCGGCTAGTCCCCGTATATAACTCTCTCACGAGGCGATCCCTCAAAGCGTCTTTAGGGATTGGTGTTTTCAATAGCGCTTTTCATGTGCGTAGCATTCTTATTCTACCGTAGCATACTTATTCTATCATAGGTAACCTAATACGAAATCATACTAAGGTTCTCCCAAGGAACATGAGGAACCGAAAGAGGAGTGTATAAACCCATATTCGGTTTTCTACCCTTGGCCGTATGACAAGTACGGCACCTGCACCTATACGGCGACATCCCTCTTCAAGCTAGGCTAATAAAGCTATCCTCAACAATAGCAATGGTCTTATCTCGACCAAAGTGACCGGCTAGCCCCGTATATAACTCTCTCACGAGATGATCCATCAAAGACGTGCTAGGGATTAGTGTTTTCAATAGCGCTTTTCATGTGTGTAGCATTCTTATTCTACCATAGCATAGCGTAAATAGCATAGCGCATAGCGTAAGCTATTCGAGCATCTCAATTAATTAGTTAAAACTATAGCCCGCTTCCTTCCCCGAAAGCCCAAAATAATATTTATATCTTAATATATTTATATTAGCAAATAACTGAGATAAATAACCATACAACCATAATAGTTAATCATTACATTCCAAATAATTCAATCTAATTATCCAAAATCACCAGTGAAATGTTTTACATCATAACTAGAGGTAATCATTATCGTCCAATATTATATCACGATCATCATCAATAGTATCAATAATTGGAAAATTCTCGCTTTCAAAGTTTGTTGGAGCTTTGAAAATTTGATCAAAATCACGAGTCTCCTCTTCCTCATCAACAAGATTCAATCGTGATCTTTTCTCTTTGCCTTTGGCTCCGCCTAATTTTACAAGACAATTGATAGTTAAAAACGCATGATATGTTTAATAAATACAAATAAAAAATTCCATATACTTACTTGAACTTTCACCCCCCCTCTTTTTTGAAATAAGATAGTCATCCTCGATCACATTTTCAATAATTTCGACTCGTTTACCCAAATACAAAAGCCTCGGATTGGCTGGTTACTCTGACCCAGTTATATTTTAACTAACCTTAATTTTTAAAAATAAAAAATAAAATACGAAAATAAATAAACTATTACTAGGTTACTAATAAACAATTTTCTAATGATCGTGAAGTATACTAACATCCAAAATCTTGATTTTTGAACCAAAACACAGATACTAAAATAATCTACGGATTGATAGCAATAAGTTGGTAGTTGTCCAAGGGTATTGCCATTGGTGTGCTAATATGTAAAATTATGAAATTACCCTCATAGTGGACCGGGTCGGATACCTGCCGGTTCGCAGAAATGTGAACCGTGTATCATTTCACTACACTTTCTTTGTGACCCGAAGGATTACCTGTTTTTTCAGAACAGCCCTACTACGAACTGCTTTCGGAAAGAAAAAACACTGCACCCAAACTTTCAACTACAGACTTGTTATTAAGGATTTAAACATGAGAAGAGTCAATGGACTAATAAGGTGTGCCTTGTGCATTTCTTCGAAAAATGAGATTATAATAATAGAAATAAAGAATTCATGATTCCAAGGTCATTTAGAAATTAATATTTTTTCTATTTGTATTCAATCTCCATAATTAAAAAAACACTGTACCAGTATCTGAAAATTACATACAGCATGCATCGCATGCGAT
Organism: Orobanche coerulescens; assembly: GCA_033398695.1. Taxonomy (NCBI): domain Eukaryota; kingdom Viridiplantae; phylum Streptophyta; class Magnoliopsida; order Lamiales; family Orobanchaceae; genus Orobanche; species Orobanche coerulescens. Next base: position 67,743 of record JAWKAU010000212.1, read on the forward strand.
AACATACTAGTTTAATTAATAGAGACACCAAGAGCATATATCGTTTTGGTTTGTAATGTGTTAAGTATCTATTATTTGTTCTTTGGTATATTCCTCAGATGTCTTAGTTTTTAAGGAGTTTGCTTGCATATAGATTTATGGGTGTAAGAATATATGTTGACTTGAATTGACCTTTAGGATATTAGAAGTGAAATTTATGCAACCAAATTATCATATTAAAGAGAAAATTTCTATCTTTAATATGAACATAAAGTCAAGGGCTTTTCATATTTGTTAAAATTGGTGATAACATCAATCATATGTAATGTAGTCAGAGCAATTTGTGGTTTCTTGTCAAGGAAGTTTTGTCTTAAATTTGCATGAAATTGGCATATCTTTACTAAGTGAAGATGAATACAGCCATGCAATCCAGCTGTTGGTGGACCTGCAAAGTCTCAACTTGTACATGAAGTGGATGCGCTTGGTGGTGAAATTGGAAAAGTAGCCGATAGGTAAAAAAGATGAAAGATCCTCAAATTGTTGGCTCTGGTTTTACATAGCTATAATGTTAAATTGACCATGTTTATTGCATTCAGGCTGACACTTCTAATGATGTTCAGGCTGGATTCCAAGTGAATAGATACTATTCACCTTACATCATGACACTCATTCCAATCTACTTCAGATGTGTCCTTGTTTTGGCTTGTAAAGGGCTATCATAATTTTGTCTCTTTCGATTATTTGGTAGGGGAAGTGATGAGTTCCCAATTGTTGCTGCTTGTATCATCCAGTTTTTGCAATTTCTATCTGATTCTCAATTTTGACCAAATCTGTTTGGCAAAAAGGTGTAATTGTGTTTTATTTATCCAAACATGGAATCTCTTTGACAAGTGAATCTCAGAATTTGAATTAGGAACAGGAATGTCTAGATTTAGAGTGTCATTATGTAAAGAAAATACAGAAAGCATTTTCCAGAAGAGCAAATGAGATGAGTATTAAGAAGTGCTGGTCCGTTATTGAGTAGGCAAATTATGGAAAGGCATCATTGTGATTTATGGGGATCAGTCTGATGGTCCAGATTGGTTAAAACATTCATCTGATCAACGTAAAGTAGCCAAATGTTTCCATTAGAAGTACAAGAAGATATCGAATGAAACAAGCTCATCAAAAGTATTTTCTCAGTCATTTTTAATTGTTAGATATTTCTAATTGATAGAAGCTCTTTATTGTTTTATCTTTGTTTCTGCCAATGAGTGGATATAATGTTCATACTTTCAGGTGTTACTTGCAAAAGCGCGTTCTTAACGTCTCAAGGGGCCCTGCTGTTTGGGCACTACGTGCTCAAACTGATAAAAGGGAATATGCTTTGGAAATGAAGAAAATTGTAGAAAGGCAAGTTAGTTATCATCCTGTAGAAATTATCAGCAGTCGGATTATCTTCAAGTTATCTGTAATTTGTCTGCACCAAAATATATATTGTGCAATTACAGATATTTTTCTTAATTGGGGATGTTAAGTTAAGAATATATGGCTTATGAATAGTTCATTTTGGACGTTCTGCTGTTTTAATCAAGTTATAACTAAACTGATATGTAGTAAAGGTGCTTAGTGCATAATGTGCTTGAACATTTCCACTGTCGTGTAAAACTGTTCAGCTTGAAACTTTCTGCTCGCTTTGACAAACTTCATTCCTCATATGATGGAGCTTCTCATTAGTCACAAATCTTATGGTTAGAATGGCCTAGTGACTTAATCAATCTTCCATTTTTTTTACTTTTTCTTTTGTAGAATGTCCTGTCATTATATCAGAAACCCTCTAATAGCGCTTTTAAATAGCTTTGCAAGTCCATATGATGTTATGAGGTGCATATTCATTATCAACTGCAATTTTAACGTTAATTGCACTATTGGAACACACTTTAGTTAGTTTTGCCTCTGATATCTCTTCCCCATTTTAGACCATCTGTGATATAGTGTCTAGTATTGGAGAAATATAGATTTGCGACAGTGTAGCTCTGGAAGAGTAAAAAAACATTATTCTCGCTGCTAAGAACAAATGATATGTAAAATTTTGTCTTGTAGATATTCAGTGGAGGCATTTTTTTTTTAGAAACTTTTGGCATTTTTCTGAGTTGTTGGCTGCTTAATCCTGGTGTAACGAAGCATTTTCTGGAGCTGCTGGCTTGATTTAGGATCTCGGAGTATTACCTTATGTTTCCAAAATAAGTACCATAATTAGTGTTGTGACAAGGCTTCTGTTGTGAGTGGACTTTGTATAAATGTAGACGTTATGCAGGTCAGTGATCGAGACCCAAATTTCACTAATACAGATGTATATGGTCTTAGGCTCCATAACTAAATCTAAATATAAACCATTTACTTTTGTGCATGTACACCTGTATGCTATTCCTTTTAATGAGCTTGGATTTTACTTTATTTATAACACCACTACTGTAGTCATATTCTAACTACTCATTCCTGCATTTAGTACGCCTAACCTTTCCATTAGAGAAGCTATGGTCACGGATATTTTGGTGGGAAAGAATGACATTGTGGAAGGTGTTCATACATTCTTCGGTATGAAGTTCTTTGCACCTTCTGTAGTTCTCACTACTGGCACTTTCATGAGTGGGAAAATTTGGGTTGGCAGAACTTCTATGCCTGCAGGGAGAGCTGGTGAATCAGCTTCACATGGTCTCACTGAAAATTTGCAGCAGTTTGGGTTTGAGACAGACCGACTAAAGGCGGGAACCCCTGCACGTGTAGATTGTCGTACAGTAGATTTTTCTGGGCTAGAGCCGCAACATGGAGATGAAGAGGTCATTTCACTTTACTCCATCATCATCATCATCAACAGCACCTTAATCCCAACTATGTTGGGGTCGGTGGCATGAAGATTATAGTGTCGTTTAATTGTCTAAAATTAGTTAACACCATAACTCATGCAAATAACAAAGTGGCAAACTCACTTTACTCCATATGTAGGTTAAATAGCAATTCAATGAGATAGATTTCATTATATAGTTATCTGTCTATATTCGATTAACAATATGATATGCAACTCTTATTCAATCAAGTGGTCCTTTGTGTCAGAGATCAAGCCATGAGTTAGACACAAAAGTTTCTCCAGAGATTTTAGTTTGTCTAAATACTGCTATTTTCTGGGCTAAAAGCTAGACAATATGAGCATTGTTGTCAAGAGTCAAAACTCGATGAATCTTCATCTAACAATACTTGTCATCAAATAACTATTTTAACATTGCACCAATATGGATTTACACCTTATGTTGGGCTGTTAAGCTCCCTAGTGTGTTGTGTGTGAGCTCAACCACATTGAGTTTATGTATCTGTATATCCTGGTCTGCACTTGTTCACTTGATTTTTGCATATTTAGCTTAGATTGACTGCCACAATTTAATGTTTCGGCTGCATTCTTATACTGCAATATCAACTAAATTATCTCTGTCGGGAACTTAATATCATTTATTCTAAGTTTGAGTCATAAGTGTGTCATGTAGTAAATATGTCGGTTGGTAGGTATGATTCAACATTTGAATTTATATCAAACCTCTCTCTCAAGCTGTTGAAGAGCTGCGTGTCTGTCTCTGTACGTATTTGCTGTTATGAGTTAATTATCTGCTAAAAGTTATTGGAACCTTTTCTTTTTGGTCCAACACGATATTTTTATTGTGAAGTGTGCTATATAACCTTTCTGAATAACCACAGATAAGCTGGTTTAGCTTTGATCATAATTATCATGTTGAAAGAGAACAAATGTGCTGCTATCTCACACGTACTACAAAGAAGACCCATGAGTTAATCAAAGAGAACTTGCACGAGACCCCTACCTATGGAGGATGGATGGAAGCTAAGGGACCTCGATACTGCCCCTCCATTGAGGACAAAGTATGGGATGTAGATAAAATGGGATTTCCCTCTGCTTTAGTGTTTTTCCACTTTTATTGATAAAAAAAATGCTATCTAGAATGTCGATACATTCAGATTGTATGCGCTTGTGAAACTCCATACATGTTAACTTATTATGTAGCTTCCCCCTGATGTGTTTTGCATCTCTGCTTTCTAGATTGTTAGGTTTCAGGAGAAAGAGTCGCATCAAATATTTCTAGAACCAGAGGGCCGGACGGTGCCTGAACTCTATGTGCAGGTTTTTAGTGCTCTACCTTTGTCTACGAAGAAATTGTTTTCCTTTGCCTTTTAAGGAGTACATATGTTTGCAAAAGTAATCCTATGCCTCTATCAAGATAAACTGAACACATGCAAGTATATGTGCGTCCTTCTTGCTTTAGTGAGTTCCTCATAATTTATATGGTTGAGTTGGCTTGACGGTTAAAAGGTGTATTATTTAATTGGTAAGAAAGGTGGGTGGGAAAATAATAATGTTTCCTGGAAAGTATACTACTTCACACTTGTTTCTTCATTCCTTTCAGTTTGCTGAATCTGGCACCTTCCCCCCTCCACACACACCCCACACACGCAACAAATTCAAGTAATTGTGAACAAGAATACATTTGTGGACCCTTACAGTGTCACTGTTAAGGGTAGCATACTCAGGCAGAAGTTCTTGCTGTCAGAGTCAATTATGGTCTGCTTATGTTGCAGGGATTTTCTACGGGTTTACCAGAGAGACTACAGCTGCCACTCTTGAGAACTTTACCTGGACTAGAGAATTGTTCTATGCTGAGGCCTGCATATGCTGTGGAGTATGATTACCTTCCAGCACATCAGTGTTTTAGGTCTCTTATGACAAAGAAAATTGAAGGACTTTTTCTCCGGTCAAATAAACGGAACAACTGGCTATGAAGAAGCTGCTGCTCAGGTTTTTATGCTGATAAAACATCGACTATTTTCAAAATTCTCATTAGTGACGCCCTTGCAGTTTTTCATCAAGGTTATATTCTTTCCATATCTCCATCTAACAGGGCATTCTTTCTGGAATAAATGCTGCTAGACATTCAGATGGTAAATCTGTAATTGTTCTGGAGAGGGAAAGCAGTTACATAGGGACTTTGATTGACGACCTGGTAACAAAGGACCTCAGGGAGCCTTATCGGATGTTAACAAGGTACATAAGGATCTAAGAGCACTCACAGCAGAAGCCCTATAATCAATCCTAACCCTAAACTGAGCTAAAACAACAAAAACTCAATCAGAAATCGAATTCAGCAGATCACCTAAATTAAAGAGGGCCCACTTAAAATTTTAACACTCCTATTTCTTTCCTCAAATTTACACCAACTTGTTTCTCTCTCCTATTTTTTCACCAATCAATCCTCTCTTTCTCTCCCCTCCTTTATACTAACTATTTCTATTAAATATATATTTATATGTATATTTTAATATTATAAATATAAGATGGGAGAATTTGATGTATATATTTATAAAGTAGGGGATTGAAATATTTTAGGGGATATTTTAGTTGTGAATTTAGTGGAGATTTTTTAGGATAAATGTTGGGACTATTATAAGAGCACTCACAACACAACTCGTACCAATATGGGATATCATAACAATCCATCCCCCTTTCAAACCGGGTGTCCATGGATGACACACTCTGGGTGGCAACCCATAAAGGCCCAATCAGGTGGCAACCCCCTTGGGCCCCCATTCGGGGTGGAACACCTAGGCCCACCATCAGGTAACCCCTTTCCGCCGTCTGCCTGTTCCAAAGGGAGATTTCAACATGAAACGGGAATCCGATAGGTCGGACCAAATCGTTAGGTTTATGCTATGGAGCCCTAACTTAACACAAAACCATGGTGAAAGTTAAAGGGTTGACTTCCACTTATATACCCTTCCACACTTCCATGTGGAATCAGTGAGATATCGTAACAATTCATCCCCTTTTCAAATTGGACGTCCACGGACAGCACATTCCGGATGGCAACCCATGTCAAAGCCCATTTATCGGGTGGCAACCCTCTTGGGCCCACATGTGGGGTGGAAATCCTGGTCCTAAAATCGGGTAGTCCCTTACCGCAGCCCGAATCCGGCCGGTCGGATCAAATTGTTAGGCATATAAGTTAGGGAGCCCTAACTTAACCTAAAACCATGGTCAAAGATAAAGGGTTGACTCCTACTTATATACCCTTCCACACTTTCATGAGAAATCGATGGGGGATATAGCATGGTTGTTACATCGGTAAGTCGAGTCGAGTAGACGAAGGTCCGGCATGGCGAGTCGTAGCTAGTCCTAAACTAGTCGACTAATTATAAATAATAAATAATAAATATTATATTAAATATAATATATATGTAAACACTGATTGTATAATATATATATATATATATATTGATTTTATAATTTATATGATTTATTAACAACATATAATTTGCTATACCTATACTTATAACTATAATATATAATATATATCTATACAGCAAAACAGCTTTAGCAATTAGGTTCAGATAACAAAGAAAGAAAGAATTAGGTATATACAACGGAGATTCAGCAAGAAAGAAAGATTGACTGAAAGAAAACGGCTTCAGCAAGAAAGAGGAAAGAGACTAGAAGAAAGAGTCGGACCCAAGTCGCCGCCCAGTCGGACCCAAGTCGTCGACTAGGCGACTCATCTTTCCAGACGGGCTACATACTTACATCATTCGATTCGGAGTCACACGACGACTGTCCTGCACCGCCTGGTCGACGAGTCGAGCGCCGTAACAACCATGGGATCTAGTAACAACAACGTTCTAAAAATCGGCCTAGGCGGCCGCCTAGAAGGTCGACCTCCGCCCCGACTACCCCATAGTCGGTTCCGCCAGGCGGGTAGGAGGCTCTAGGCGGATGAGGCGGGTCCAGGCGGGCTAGGCGGGTCTAGTGGGTCTAGGCGGAGCGGGTGAGGTCTCAGATCGGGTCGCATCTGGCTGGATCGGGTCGCCCATGGTCTGTTTGTAATATTTCTTTCTTTTAGAGGACGTTTCTGTCATCTGCCTTGACTAACCTAAAGAAGCAGATCGATCGGGCCACTTTCATTCTCCTTCGTCTCTCATACCTCAAGCTTGCCGCTTGCGTCGCTGCTGATATTTGAGTTTGACAGAGACGTCGCTTCTCTTTGACTGCAAGGTAGGAGGCTTCTTTCTCTTTCGTAAATTTTCACAGGCCGGCGCTTCTCTTTGCCTAAATTTAGGTTTTTTTTTTTTTTTTTTTTTTAAAATTCTGATGTGAGTACTGTTAATACTGTACTAATTTAAAATATATTAATTAAACTGATATCATTTAATTAAAACTTGAATTATTATTTATTAAATTTCAGTATAATTAAATTTAACTTATTTTAAGTTTATTAAATTCAGTTTTGTATTGGAGGAAGGATATGGAGATGAGGAAGAGATGGAGTTTTGAATTGTTTTTCTCAAGACTTTTGCATTAATGTTAATGTGCTTTGTTTTTGCTTTGCTTTTATTGATAGAGTTGAATGCTTTGTTTTTACTTGGTATTTTCAATAATAAAAAACGAGAATTTTTATTATGCATAATAAAAATTCCTCTCCAAAAGAATTTTTAAAAGAATATTATTGTGCATTTTGTATGCATATATAAAAATAAATAAAATATAAAATATAAAAAAAAAACGCCTAGCGCCTAGCCGCCTAGGCGCCGCCTCCAAGGCCTAGGCGCTAGAAGGTCCCCGTCCGCCCGCCTACCGCCTAGCGCCTTTTAGAACATTGAGTAACAGAGTGTTAGGATACTTAGCATGTTCATTTAGCTGATAAATGGGATCAGAGCAGCTTAGGTTTAGTGAGCTACAGATTATTAGATCTTGGACTTCGTTGTTACAGTGCCTTGCCAGATGATTCTGGGGAATGTAGAGAGAGAATTTGAAAATTAGAAAAAGTAGGCCCATCCCATTGCATATTTCTCTGCCCAGTTGAAGAATGCTTGTGGATTCTTAAGTAGTGATGAATGTGACTTCTGGTTGTCAATCAGTGCGCTAGATGAATGTCTAGGTTCTCGTAGCTACGAATGAACACAACCCAAGAACGAGTTTTATGTAACTTGAAATTGAAGGCACAAGCATTCATGGTTAGGCTCAAGCTCGTTTATAGTCCTAGTCCAAGGTAAAGGAAGATTTTAGATATCATCGTTCATGAATATATATCATTGAACATGTGATCAACTTAATATCAAAATGTCTATGTATGAGCAGGTGAGATTCTGCAGTTCTCTCTGTCTTATAATTGGGGGCAAATGAGCAGTTACTTGTCAATTGTATTTATAGAATTACTATATATCTAGTAGGAGTAATATAAGTTCCATTCGGTGGTCAATTGTTGGTATGGAGGGTGTTTTCTTGAGCTTAATTAAAAGACCTTAAACTTTTGTTTTATGGGAGCTTAAGATCGTTTTTAAAATAAATGCCAAACTCTTTTAGAGCGCTTATAAGCTCTTCCAACATGGCAATTTATATCGTGGACCGAGTTCATGATGCATCATGCACTGGTTATAAATATATAAGAGAGAAATTAGTAAATGACAGCAAACCCTGTTCAATCCATCCCGCATACCCTGTATATTGCTTTTGGGTCCATATTGCATCATGAACTCGGGTTTATAATATAAAAAACTCCTTCCAAACACTGACAGGTTTAATGTCAGGGCTTAAAAGCTGGACATCCTCAGAGGTGGTGGCCAAATCTTTCCTACGGTTGCATTTCATAATGTTGGAGTACCGATGGAAGATGAGGACATGGTTATTGGACAACTAAAAATGGAAATGGGGCTTTCAGTTCTTGATAAGACGAATAGTAGTGTGGATCATATGACTTATTTTGCTCCTTGATCTTTTCCATTATTATCTCATCATTAGTTTTGTGTTTCTTAATTTTCAGCCGTTCGGAACACCGGCTGCTGTTGCGCTCTGATAATGCTGACAGCCGTCTCACACCACTGGGACGTGAAATTGGTTTGATAGATGATGCGCGTTGGAAAACCTATCAGGACAAACAAGCACGAATTTCCGAAGAGAAAATCCGACTCAAGACAGTCAGGGTCTCAGGTTGTTCTTTCTGGTCTTGTAAAACTCAGCTGGTTTTTGTATTGTCATTCTTTCATTAATCATCATTTTGGGGTACACAGTTGAACTTTCAGATGGTTATTTGGTTAGTTTGAAGGGTAAAAATTAATTTGAACTTGTAAAATACATAGAATTATTTGTCCCTTTTATTCTCTGATATTTTTTCTATTTAGCTGTACACTTCAGCTGCATGAGTAGAATTGTATAGCTGGTATAGTAGTATGTCATAAATTCTTAATGTAGATGTTGGATATCGATGAAGTGAGAGCACAAGAGGAGTAAAAGATAGAGAAAATAATTAGTGTTATGTATGTCTTGGAAAAAATTATATATCGTGCATCACTAATATATATATATATATATATATATATATATATATTGTTCATTTTAGGTAAATTAAGGAGCCTCATGAAATCTGATTACACAAACTCAGATTTATCTATGTGTGTTATTTGCTCATCTAATATATGCACTACTGCTGGTTTCGAAATTTATTTGTGGAAAGGACTTGGCATATATGGAGATGTCTGGCACCTCATGCTAGGTGGAACAACTTGTAAGATATTTAGAATTACCTGTTTATGTCAGCAAAGTGGCTGCTCGTTGAATAATATGGCATACACTATTATGCATTTCGAACTCATAAAAAGCTTCACAACCTAAAACTAAGTGATGCTTTTCTTTGCTTTCAGGAGGAGATCTATCTGCTGAAGTTAGTGAGGTTTCTCGCCAGCCAGTGAAGGGATCTTCTACGTTAGAAAGCCTCCTTAAGAAGCCACATGTGCACTACAAAATATTTGACAGGCATGGATATGGGAACTCGTTACTGTCTAGGTTGGACAAAGGATGCGTGGAGATAGACATCAAGTATGAGGGCTTTATTGTACGTCAGCAGAACCAACCGGGAGGTAGGTATTATTAGCATCAAGTGTGGGGCTTCCATGTAAAACTTGATATTTCATGATATATTGTTGTAGTATTTCAAGTAGCATGTTTTGTTTTTTTCTTTCTTTTTTCTTTTTGCAGATTTCGTGATCTGTCGTTATGGACCATGTGTTTCTTGGCTCTGCTTACATATCCGAACCAAGAATATATATTTTGGTTTGGCTTAAATACACTTTTGGTCCCCTAAGTATGACCAATTCACGATTTTGATCCCAAGTTTTAATTTCACGAATTTGATCCCCCAAGTTTCCCAATTTGTAAAATCAGGGTCCCCACTAATCTGATCAAAATCAAGTCTGACATGTCGCCACAATCTACGTGGCTGCCACGCCGGCATGCCAAAGTGGCTTTTTATATTAAAAATTGTTTTTTATTTTACAATTTAGTTAATATATAGTTATATAATATTTATGAAATTAAAAATAAAAAACACTTAAAGCTAAACATAAAACAAATCCCACGAACAGAGAGAGACTTCTCATCTTCGTTGTTGGTTCAGTGAGAACCCTAATCCCAAAACCTCCTCCTTCTTTCTTCCTTCTTTTGAATAAAGAACATTTCGGAAGAGCGGCGTTCGATCAGGGTTCAACCGTCCTCGTTCGTTGTCGTCGCCGTCGCTGTCTGATGCTCTCTGCTCTCTCAGCGAAGATCAAACGAAGAAGATGAAGAAACTCTAGTCTCTCTCTCTCTCTGCTCCCTTTCGTGTTATACAGTTATATTTTAAGTGTTTTTTATTTAATTTCCAATTTCTTAAATTATTATATTATATAAATATGTTAACTAAATTGTACAATAAAAAACAATTTTTAATATAAAAGCCACTTTGGCATGCCAGCGTGGCCACGTAGATTAAGTGGTGACAATTAACGTGGCGACAGGTCAGACTTATTAATTTTGACCAGATTAGTGGGGATCCTAATTTTACAAATTGGCAAATTTGGGGGATCAAATTCGTGAAATTAAAACTTGGGCGATCAAAATCGTGAGTTGGTCATACTTGGGGGACCAAAAGTATATTTAACCCTTTTGGTTTTGACTGATTGGTTACTCTTATGCTTATGACCTTGTTTTAATTTGTAGATGGTTTATCAACAACACAGAAGACTTCCAAATGACCTTGATTATTATGCTATAAAAACTCTGTCGCTTGAAGCACGTGAGAAATTGTCAAAGGTACTTTGCCTAATTCTATTAACATCACGCCATTTGTTTTTATGCAAATCTATACACAATGCTCCAATTAGAAAAACATCTGTCACAATGATCCTAGCAGGAGATGATGGAATTGTAATCCTTCTTTTCTTATCCAATACTATGTTAATGTTGCACCACTGCTGGGATTCGCTCGTATTCACCATGCTTATCAAGTCATCGACTTGTCGATGATTAGTCGTCCACTCGTTTTTTGTAAGAATTCATCCACCGACTTATTGATTACAGACGGTAAATTGTTTTTACCCGAAACCTGACCCCTAAAAACTGGATTTTTACCCAAACCCGACAGAACCGAATCTGAATAAGAAGGATTAAAGCATATTAAAAGTTGCACATTTTTCCATCTCATTGTTCCCCAATTAGGTCTCCTTGTTCGTATCAGATGTTTTTGTTTGCTAGTCTACAACATTATCAGATGTTTTTGTGACTGTGATCTATTATGGATATTTGTTGGATTTGAAACTTATATTCTATTCTTTTGATGGAAACTATGAAATTGTTGTGTTTAGTTATATTATATACCAAATCTAATAATGTATGTATATGAATTTCTTGTCCACTTGACACGACCAGTCGGACGACTTGTCGACTTATTGTCGTGACAGTAGATAAGACTTGGCTCGAATTGCCATCGTGATAATCATGGTATTCACTGTCTTAATTCTGCAAGTGATTTCTGCTGAATATCGAGTATTCTAAATATGGAGGGCATATTTTTGAACCATCTAATGACGGATGACTTATTAATCAGTTGTTGAATCCGGTTTCTGCAGGTCAGGCCACAGACGATTGGGCAAGCAAGTAGAGTAGGTGGAGTTAACCCTGCTGATATTACAGCACTCCTTATCATCCTAGAATCGAACAGGAGGAAAGCCTCCCAGGAACTTGGACGGCACCAAATGCCAACCACCTCGACAGGTCGGGCAGATGACGGATGGGAAGTGTTGGAAAATCCTCTTGAAGAGGTGATCAACTGTTAAATTGCTTAAAGGTCCTGTTTCCGGTTCTTGAATCTGGTAATACACAATCTAGAATGTTTAGATTGACGATCGTGTTATTAATAGAAAGCAATAGCTAAAATTTGAAGCAAGAACCATAATCCATTACCTTTTATTTTAAACTATGAAGCGCAGACAAGGACACAAGACACGCACAGAAAGTGTGACAAGGGAATTTCGAAAAGTATAGGGCACTGACATGGTTATATACTCCAAAATGATTATAAATATATAATATGAAGTCTAAATGTATATTAAAAGTTCATAACAAAAAATAATAGCTCACAAAAATAAAAAATAAGTTAAATAAAAGTATCTAAGAAAATCGAAACAAAATAATGGCACTTAAAAAAAAGAATAAAAACTTAGTACGTTCAGCAAGGAATACGGTCTCCAAACTTGATTTAGTTTAGTGTTATTAATAATTTTTTAAGGAGTTAAAGGTTCTCCAAAGGTTTTAAACGTGTCAACCAAGTGTTGGAGTGTCTACGAGTGTCTTGTTAGGAAAACATGTGGGACACTTTCTCAACTTGCACATGTCCGCGACTTGGATATAGAAATACTCACCCCATCCCTTAATATTAGTCATGTTTCAAAATTATATTAATATTAAGAAAATTTAATGACAATGAACTAATTCTATATTTACCCTTATTAATGATATTAATTTAATAAACTAGTTATATCAATTAATGTACTAGTATATGTTGAAGTTGAAGAGTCCAAAATAAATTAAGGGTATTCTTGGAATTTTTTTTACAAATTTGAATGAAATTAGAAAATGACATGTATTATGAGACAAATTTTATTTCCAAACAGGATTAGTATTAAGGGACGGAGGGAGTACTATTTTGAATACTATTTTGAGTATGTATAGTGAATTTGAGTCCTTAATAGTAGAGTCATGAAACCATTTTCTGAAATCTTTGCTCAAATCCGAATAGTTCAATTTGAATGCACTCTTAAAAAATAGAATCACACATAGAGGAACATATTGAGAAAATCGAGCTCCAAAAAAATAGGGATTGTAATATACTCCGTCAAACAACGCATGTGAGGATTCACAAGTCATTATTTAAAGCCTACTGTCCTCGTTAGCGTACGCAAGCTAACATGATTAGCGTGCGCTAATGTTAGGAATTAGCGTGCGTTAACGTTGAATTAGCGTACGCTACCTGGTCCAGTGCCGAAATACTGACCTTACTGCCCAGCCCGCTGAAATCGTTAGCGCACGCTACTAACTTCAAGTTAGCGTACGCTAATCGCTTAGCACTAGCGCGCGCAAGGAAAACAGGAGTAGCGTGCGCTATTCGGGCAGCAGTCCAATACTGCTCAGTACACTACTGCCGACAGCACAAAAAGAAGTCGAAATGCGAAGCAAGACCAGAATCCAGAAATACGAACATGGAATATTCAAGACGACAGAGTTGAGCGCTGAAAGAAAATACAACTCCGATCACCGGAGAGCCCGTAATACGGTAAGGAAAATGAAATTCCCCTAAACTTATGGGAAATTACAAAAATGGCCTAATTGCCCGAAAATCACGATACGACGTCGGATTAACAAACCGAAAGTTTCAACACGACCAACTCAACCATACAAACTTATGCAAATCAAGAAACAACGAAAACGAACGAGTTTTACGAGAATCGAACGTACATGCGACAAGATATAATTCAAGATGAAATTATGCAAAAACATCCTCGAAACTTGTCCAAACGGAAAATCTTCAAGAACAAAATAGGTTCAGAATTTCAAAACAGTAACAAGCGAGTCGTCCGAAACGAACATACACCAAAAATAGAAATTACCAAAAATAGAAGGTACGAATATTACATTCTCTCCCCCTAAAAATAAGTTTCGTCCCGAAACTTACAACGCGAATATATCGGGATATCTCGACCGCATACTCTCTTCCGTCTTCCATGTGGCTTCCTCGGATCCATGCCTCGACCATTGAACTTTAACCAAAGGAATGGTTTTATGATGAAGTTGCTTCACCCGACGCTCTAAAATCTCAATCGGCCTCTCCTCGATGGTAATGTCGGGTCCCAACTCGATCTCTCCAAAATCAATAATATGGCTAGGGTCCGGTACGTACTTCCTAAGCTGGGAAACATGAAATACGTTATGCACGTGACTCAAGGACGGCGGCAAGCCTAACCGATAGGCAAGCTCTCCAACTCTCTCTAAAATCTCAAACGGTCCAATATATCTCGGACTAAGTTTACCCTTCCGGCCGAAGCGGTAAACTCCCCGTGTCGGCGACACCTTAAGCAAAACATGATCTCCCACCTCAAACTCCAACGGCCGGCGACGCGTATCGGCATAAGACTTCTGCGGACTCTGGGCCGTCAACAATCTATCGCGAATCAGAGCAATCTTCTCTCTCGTCTCAACTACCATATCGGGCTTGGTACCAATCAGCTCGGACGCATCATCCCAACACAACGGCGATCTGCACCTCCTCTCATACAATGCCTCAAATGGTGCCATTTTGATCGAGGCGTGCCAACTATTGTTGTACGTGAACTCGATCAACGACAAGTGCGACTCCCAATCATCCTTCCAATCTAAGGCACAGGCTCTCAACATATCCTCCAACGTCTGGATCGTCTGCTCTAACTGTCCGTCAGTCTGAGGGTGGTAAGACGTACTGAGTCTCAACTCAGTCCCCAAAGCTCGATGAACAGCCTGCCAAAAATGTGATACAAACCGGCCATCTCGATCTGAAACAATACTCCTAGGAGTCCCATGCAATCTCACGATCTCTGCTATAAATACTCGTGCCAGCCTCTTCGGGCCCCAAGTGTCCTTAATACCCAGGAAATGAGCTGATTTGGTTAGTTGATCAACAATAACCCAAATCATGTTCATTCCAGTCCGAGTCCTAGGCATCCCGGTAATGAAATCCATAGAGATGTCTTCCCACTTCCATTCCGGAATGGGAAGTGGTCGTAGCAACCCCACGGGCCGCTGATGCTCAATCTTAACCTGCTGACAGGTCAAACATTTCACCACAAACTCGCTAACGTCCGTCTTCAAATTGCTCCACCAATAGTTACTCCTCACATCCTTGTACATTTTGCTCGTACCAGGATGTATGGAATAAGGCGTAGTATGAGCCTCACTCAAAATCTTCTGCCTCAATTCAATGTCATTCGGTACACATAATCTGCCGTGAAATCTCAGAACGCCATCATCCTGAACCACAAATCCAGGGGCTTTCCCCTTCCTCACATCCTCCCTCAATTGGACCAAACACAGATCATCATACTGTTTCGCCTTGATATCATCTGTCAAGGACGAAGTAATCTCTAACGCACATAACTGACCCTGAACTCTCTGAACCCAAACCTCGATATTCTGACAAATCAAATCCCGCTGGATCCTGCTCTGTGGTGTAAGTACCTCTAATATTTGTAACACCATCGGTTTCCGGCTCAACGCACCAGCCACTACGTTAGCCTTACCTGGATGATAAAGTATCTCGAGGTCGTAATCTTTAATTAGCTCTAACCACCTATGTTGCCTCATATTCAACTCTTTCTGACTGGAGATGTACTTCAGACTCTTGTGGTCCGTAAAAATCTTACACGACGACCCATAGAGATAATGCCTCCATATCTTTAAGGCGAAAACGACCGCAACTAACTCCAAATCGTGCGTGGGATAATTTATCTCATAAGGTTTCAACTGGCGGGACGCATAAGCAATCACCCTATCTCTCTGCATCAAAACACATCCGAGCCCAAGGCCCGAAGCATCACTATATACTACGAAATCCTCGTTCCCCTGAGGCAATGCTAAAACGGGTGCGGTAGTCAAACGTCTCTTTAACTCGTCAAAACTATCCTGTTTGTCTGCAGTCCACTCGAATTTCTAAGTTTTCTGGAGCAACTGAGTGAGTGGTCTAGCGATCTTAGAAAATCCCTCAACAAATCTACGGTAATAGCCGGCAAGACCCAGAAAACTCCTCACCTCCTTCACATTCTTAGGCGGCTCCCAAGCCATCACTGCCTCTATCTTCTGCGGATCTACCCGAACTCCCTCTGCTGAAATCACATGCCCGAGGAACATCACTTCCTCGAGCCAAAATTCACACTTAGAGAACTTCGCGTACAACTGCTCAGCTCTCAAAATGTCTAATACAATCCGGAGATGTAAGGCGTGCTCCTCCCGACTCCGTGAATAGATAAGAATATCGTCGATAAAGACGACTACGAATTTGTCCAGATACTCAATAAAAACTTTGTTCATCAACTGCATGAACACTGCTGGGGCATTGGTTAGCCCGAAAGGCATAACCACAAACTCGTAATGGCCATATCTCGTCCGAAAGGCAGCTTTCGGTATATCGATGTCCCGAATCCTCAACTGGTAGTAGCCCGATTGCAAATCAATCTTCGAAAAGACTGTCGCCCCCTGAAGCTGATCAAACAAATCGTCAATCCGGGGCAAATAGTATTTATTTTTAATGGTTAACTTGTTTAATTCTCGATAGTCGATGCATAAACGAAGCGATCCATCCTTCTTCTTAACAAAAAGTACAGGTGCACCCCAAGGCGATGCGCTCGGTCGAATATACCCTTTATCTAACAACTCTCCCAACTGATTCTTCAATTCTAACATCTCTAACGGTGCCATACGGTACGATGCTCGAGAAATAGGGGCCGCATTCAGCTCTAGATCAATAGGAAACTCCACCTCTCGATGTGGTGGTAATCCCGGCAAGTCATCCCGAAATACGTCGGGGTATTCACTAACAACTGGAATTGACGACAAAACAACTCCACCATCTTCCGCCTTGAGAGCATAACACCAGTAGCCGACACAACCCTGGTTCAGAAGTTTCATCGCCTTCAAGGCGCTAATCACACTCCCCGATCTACCCGGCTTACAACCGATGAGAGTATGCTCGGTGCCGTCCTCGGCCACTATCGAGATGGTACGCATCCGATAGTTCATGATAGCACCGTGACGATCCAACCAATCGTCCCCGATGATCAAATCCTCACCCTTAAGGTCTATAACAATGAGATTCGAGGGCCAATCCCGGCTCCCGATCCTCGCTGGGCAATCCCTAACTTCCCGGTCCCCAACCATACGATCCCCGCTTGGCGTACCCACTACAAACGGTTCACACTCAAACAAGCAGTCAAAACCAATACGACTCACACAGTCCGAAGCAATAAAGGAGTGGGTAGCACCCGAATCAAAAAGCACTGAAACTGGATGAGAAAGGATCTGAGTGGTACCTGACGCCACCGGAATGTCTGCCTCCTCTGTGCGCCTCATCTGCTACAATCGGGGGTGAACTGAACCCGAACTCGATGCTACACGGCGATCCGGCTGACCCCGACCCCTACCACGACCCTAACTCTGCGGAACATGAGTAGTTGGAGTGTTGTGATCCCTCTGATCGGCAGTGGTAGTCGGAACTCTAGCGGCCCTGGTGGCCCTCTCACAATGAGCTGCCCGATGCCCGGTCTGTTCGCAAGTAAAGCAAGCAACTAACGGAAATGGGCAATCCTTCATAACGTGCTCGGGCTGACTGCAATTAAAAAAACTCTCCCACCAGGTGCAGATGGGTGAGCAGTTACCACGAGATCCACGGCTTTGATGAAACGGCCTCTTCCTGTGTTGGAGCGTAACGAGACCTCGAAATCGACCACCCTTACCGTGAGAATCGCGGTAGTCTTACGCTTCTTAGCTTCAAATCGACTCGATTAGGGATGGCCATCTCGATCGCTAGAGCGCAATCCTGGTATTCCTTCAAAGTGGCACACATGAGCGGTGCCATACTCTGCCTGATACGCGGCTTCATGCGCATATTGAAGTAATGGATTTTATTGGCCTCCGTCCTCACCTGATCTTTCACAAAACCCAACTGCTGATTGTAAGAGATAATGGCCTGCGAAATCGGCACATCCTGGGGTGTGGCAGTGAAGAACTCCACAATTCTGCGTTCTTTGACTGGCGGCGGACAATATTCTGCTTCCATACCAGCCCTGAACTCCTCCCAAGTAGCCCAACGGTCTCTGGGCGCAACGGCCTCCCACCATTCCGCAGCTTCCTTATCCAGGAGGTACTGGGCAATATGTACCCTCCTGTCTTCGGGACAAGCTACGGCATCGAAGGTCCTGGACAACTGAAAAAGCCAATTCTCCCAACCGAGGGAGTCAGAAGATCCGGAGAAATGAGGAGGGTGCATCTTAGTCACCGTCTGAAGCCACTTACTAGCTTCCTCTTCGGTTGTCGGGGCGGATTAAGCGTCCACCACAGGCTATTCGAGCAAGTTGGGCTACTAGCTGGCAAATGCAGTGATAGCCCCAGCATCGGCATTATTACCCGACGGCACTGAGTGAGAGGCTGAGTCCGCAGAGGAATGAGAAAGTGAGCCTTCTTCATTATCAGCACCTCGACCACGGCCTCGGCCGCGTCCCCTAGCTGGTCTACCACGACCTCTCAACATACTGAAGAAAATATGAAAAGAACAAGATCAGAAAGATTCACACTTTACAAGGTTGGCATCACAATTCACAATTCCGAACAACGTAAGAGAACGAATTATAGAAGTATAAGAGTTCGAGGAGACTTACAGCCACGGGTCGCACGAAAAGACGGCAACATGATGATATTAAGCTCAACGACTGACTCTAACGACACAACTGACAGACCCAAAATTTACCGACAGCCTAGGTATTCAAAACCTAAGGCTCTGATACCATAAATGTAACACCCCAATTCACAAATGGGACATTACACGCCGTAGAACCCTCGTGAGGTCTACCAGGCTAATACATGACACCTAAACCACAATTAAATCCCAAAAGATGCACTCAAAAAGTAAATAAGGCCGTGGCCTCGGCCAAAACATTTTAACGGAGTACATGAAACATAAGTTAAATACCAATTCATTGCCCACGCAGGGGACTTAAACCAAGTTCAAAAGTAAACAGTCTAACTCCAGTACTCGACAATGCAATGACAAAACATAAAAATACAGACTCGATCCACATCATCATGCCAGCCCATCCTTTGCGTGCGCATCCCGTGCCAGCTCCTCACCTCGACCAGTACCTAAAATGCATAAGACGCA
Source organism: Orobanche coerulescens (assembly GCA_033398695.1). Classification (NCBI taxonomy): domain Eukaryota; kingdom Viridiplantae; phylum Streptophyta; class Magnoliopsida; order Lamiales; family Orobanchaceae; genus Orobanche; species Orobanche coerulescens. The sequence continues at coordinate 87,017 of JAWKAU010000212.1, forward strand.
TTTCCCCCATTTAAGGGGTTAGCATTCGAATAGCTAGTGCAAGTACACAATTACACAACATTATATACATACACGATTCAATGCAAACAAGTCATTAGGAAAGATCATTTTGAGAATCAATACTCCGGAATATCACATTTACACCAAAACAGTAAATAATCAAGTTTTCCACATCACAAATATCCACGCTTGGTAACTCGCGACCGTATCCATTAGTATCGGCCCCCAGAGGTCCCGTCGAACCGTCCCCAGGTGAGAAACTACTTCCGCGGCCGTACCCATTAGTATCGGCCCCCAGAGGTCCCGTCGAACCGTCCCCAGGTGGAAGAACATCAACACACGCACCCAAGTCCATTTCCATGGCCGTACCCATTAGTATCGGCCCCCATAGGCCACAGGCCATCCCCAGGTGGAAGAGTAACAATCACATTCATTCAATAATACAGTTTACATCATTCGCATCAAAAGCGTACACACATAATGAGATATAATACATGTACTTGCCTGATTAATACGACGTGAAGGAAAACGGTGAACGGAAAGGTTTTGGCCCAAATAATCTTCACAAATCCAATCCTAACACAATAACGATGAACAACCAATCTTAAACTACGAAAATGTTGGAATACATCCTAGTTCTACCCGTTGCAACCATTTGTCGAACATAACTTGGGTATCGTCGACTATAAGTGACGAACAATGGAAAACTTGGAGTTTAAAACCACAAATCCTCAACAAAAACGAAGGATTACAAGTACACGATCGAAGTCTAGCAATAATCCAATGATAATTCGGACTAAAAGAATCAAATCCCAAGAAATCCCCAAAATTTCCCCAAAATCTCAAAACAAGGGTTTCAGGGATTCATACCTTGATTCGGATGGTGGAAAGTGTTAGGAACTTGAAGAATTCATGCAAGGAATGCACGGATGGTAGTGGATGATGATATTCAGTCGGAATCGGCCCTAACCCTCATCTGGAATCGCTCAAAGCCGAGAATGATAAGAAATGATGGAAAAATGACGAAGTTGACTGCTGTTGTCCTATTTATATTAAACAGGCTTAGCGCACGCTACGCACAAGCATTAGCGTGCGCTAACGGGGTTTGGAAAAGCAGTCAGCCTACTGTCCTCTCGTTAGCGTACGCAAGCTAACATGATTAGCGTGCGCTAATGTTAGGAATTAGCGTGCGTTAACGCTGAATTAGCGTACGCTACCTGGTCCATCTTGAAATCGACCTTCTTGCCCGACCATTGAAATCGTTAGCGCACGCTACTAACTTCAAGTTAGCGTACGCTAACCACTTAGCACTAGTGCGCGTAAGGAAAACAAGAGTAGCGTGCGCTACTCAGGCAGCAGTCCAGTACTGCTCAGTACACTGCTGCCGACAGCACAAAAAGAAGTCGAAATGCGAAGCAAGGCCAGAATCCAGAAATACGAACATGGAATATTCAAGACGACAGAGTTGAGCGCTGAAAGAAAATACAACTCCGATCACCGGAGAGCCCGTAATACGGTAAGGAAAATGAAATTTCCCTAAACTTATGGGAAATTACAAAAATGGCCCAATTGCCCGAAAATCACGATACGGCGTCGGATTAACAAACCGAAAGTTTCAACACGACCAACTCAACCATACAAACTTATGCAAATCAAAAAACAATGAAAACGAACGAGTTTTACGAGAATCAAACGTACATGCGACAAGATATAATTCAAGATGAAATTATGCAAAAACATCCTCGAAACTCGTCCAAACGGAAAATCTCCAAGAACAAAATAGGTTCAGAATTTCAAAACAGTAACGAGCGAGTCGTCCGAAACGAACATACACCAAAATAGAAATTATCAAAATTAGAAGGTACGAATATTACAATGTAGCGTACGTAAGAGAGAACAGGAACGAGGCAGTAAGCTATCATTGGACGATAACGTACGCTAAGGATAGTAGATAGCTACGCTAAGTGTATAACGTACATTAAGCACTAAGGCTAACATACGTAAAGCTTAAGACAGTATAAATGGGATAGCACCCCATTTCATTTCACCTCGTTTCTTTCACTTCCCTTTCATTTCCTTCAAGTCCAGAGAGCTCCCTTTGATACTTTAACATCTATATATCATCTATACTCGATCATTGAGGATTGGAAGCACCTTGGATTGGTACTCAAGCTTCCGGTGTTGGATTTTCGTCAAATGTTCATCATTGTCTTCTACATTAAGGTATGTTGATACTTTCCAAAATCTAATCCTTGTTCTTATGGAATGATATGAGCATGCTTCTGAGATCATTGGATTAGTGAGTAACACTTTAAGTTGAACACCATGTTGTTAGAAGGTAAAATGAACTTATTTGAGACCTTCCTTGAGTAAGAAGATTATTAACTGAGCATTTTCGAGATTGAACCTTTGATATAGTTCCTGAGATTGTTACACATGTTGGATGTTGATTATGAGTCACTTGTTTACCAAGGTATTGTGAATGTCATCACTTAAATGGAAATATTCAAGGAAGATGAATTCCTAGGATTTTCACCAAGAATAATACATGTGTAGTCTTAAGTATTCTTCTAGCTCAATTCATGACTCATAGCGATTTCTGGAGATGAAGATATTCATGTGGATTTTTTAGAAATGATCAAGACTTGTGATTATTGTCACCTTTGTTAATCGAACTTAGATGGATGAACATTGAGGGTTTTGACATGTTTATCCTGGAATTTGAAAACGTCAAACACTATAGGATCATTATTGTTCGCATGATAAATGTATTTGTGAGTATAACGTACGTTAAGCATCATGCATTACGTACGTTATATCATCAGGTAACACAGTCGTCTGATCAGAGAAGAAAACTGTCAAATATGTGCTTAGCATACGTTAGGCTTCGGAGCTTGCGTACGCTAACGAACAAACTTAACGTACGTTATGTTGGGTGTGTAACGTACGTTATGAAGACATCAGGCAGGATACGTTGACAACTTTCGGACATAGTTTAGGATGTTAGATGTTCGTACGTTAGTTATATGACGTAAGATGAACTCTTTATTCATTTCTATTATTTAAGGTTCGAGCTTGCAACGTAATAGATCGAGGGGGTGACCTTTGAGTGTATTGATATCCATCGAAGTCTTATCCTTTTCATCAAATCGAGGCAAGTACTTTAATTATAATTGTGCGTATTAATGTCGGTTATATTATTGTTGTATTATGCATACTTGTTGTGTTATGCATACTTGTTATGATTAATTGTCCACCATGCGTTGGTCCGACGGGATCATCATGGGAATCTATAGCTGTGTGCGCTGGATCGTTGGACAGGTAATTCCACCATGTGTTGGTCCGACGAGATCATCATGGGAATCTATAGTTGTGTGTGCTGGATCGTTGGAATACCACGAGTATGTTGAGATTGTCATGATGTGTTACGTGTTATTAATAATTCTCGTTTGAGAAACTTGTCATGATTATTGTTGAATAAATCGTTATTGTTTAATTATCGTACTTGTACTAGCATCGTTGTGCTAACCCCTTTGAGGGTGAACATTTGTGTTATGTTCAGGATTCGGGAGGGCGGGAAACAACCACTAGAGATGCATGACGACGAGGGTGCATAATGATGTTATGGCGAGATTACTTTGTCGTATGTTTGTGTTGTTTCAATAAAGTAATCGAGTACGTTATCTTTTGTTATGATGGGTTTGGGTATATATTAATATTCACTGTTGGACGTTTGTATTGTCATTTCATTTCTTCAGCCTTGTAAATTCTTACGTACAGGGTTTACGGCGCTGTAATATTCCTGAATATATCGGGGGTGTTACACTTCTGATCCACTTTGTCCAAACATAAGAAAAAATTTGGATATGATACATGAACTTGTGAGATTCTGTGAAGTTAGACCTGCTGTAGGTGGAAAGTTTGAGGTGCATTTCAATGATGATTCACATGTTGTGGATCTCAATGAAAAAGGAGTGTACTCGTAGGGCGTGGGAGTTGAATGGCATACCATGTTGCCATGGATTGAGCTGCATTTTTTACAATAGGCAGGATCCTATAGATTATATAGACAATTTCTATTTCAAGCATAATGCATTGGAGTGTTACAAGTTTAGTATAAGTCCAGTGCGTGGGTTCCAATTTTGGCCTATTGTAGACAAACCTCCTGTCTTGCCCACATATTCTCGAAGGCACCTGGCAGGCCGAGGAAGCTAAGAAAAATAAGCATAGATGAGGTTCAAAATCCTAAGAAAAGTACAAAGTTTTCTATGCGTGGGCTTTGAATGTCTTGCAAAAATTGTGGTGGGATTGACCACAACAAGAGAATGTGTAAGAATCCATCAAGAAAACCTCCGACATGGCCCATGCCGAGGTCCTCCTCCATTGTCAAGCATGTCATGCAAAGAGAGACGGACCAGACACGGCGGAGATATGATGGTCAAGTATACAGCAAGTCGGGTTTGATTTATGTCCGAGTAAGTAAGTATACACTTGCTTCCATATTTGCACTTGTTTGTTTCTAATAATTTCATTGTTCTTAGGAGCCGAATACACGCCGTGTTTATTTATCAAGTTTTAATCGTGGAGCCACTACTGGAGGGAATTAAGGAAGCACGATGGACAGCAAAGGAGTCACTGGAGAAAGTCAAGTTGAAAATCCCACCCCTTCGTAATTCTAAATGTCTGTTTTTTTTTAAAAAAAATATTGGTTGTTGAACAAATTCTATCTTAGATTTGATGAGATTAGACCAGTCTGTAATGAATCTTAGACAATTATGTGATCACTTGTGTTGGACCATTTTGTGATCAGTAGACCATTTTGTGATCATTATTAATCTAATTGTTCGGACTTGGTTCAAATTTGTTGTCAGTACAAGATGATACGTGTAAGCTTAACATATTACACTATAAATATCCCAATTGACATCTACAAAATGAAGCAAATTGTTTTAGGCTCAAAATGATATTTCACTACTAATATCCCAATTAACATATTACAAATAACACCAAAAGCTAAGCAAACTATTTTACAAACACAAACCTTAAAATCAACGAAGAAGACAATGCATTGAAGAGATAAAAGGCTCTTTCACTACAACTATCCCAATTTACCAAATCAAAAAGATTAAAAACCCTATGACATACATCGCATGAACTCTCGATCTTGTTCATTTCAACCCTCGCTTCAATAACTTATTCTCAGCTCGAAGTTTTTTAATCTTCAACTCGAACTCATCCTTCAATTCTTCAATCTTTTGTTCGCATTTCTTTTTATCCTTTTCAACTATCATATGGCTTTTTCGTATGCCGTCAAGAAGAGCCATTTTCGCCTTTCCCTCAAATGACTCTTCATACCACACAAAGTAATCACAATCGTTGAGCTACGTCCAAATTTTAAAATTCAGATTTCATGATTAATCGGAAAAACACCACAAGCATAAAGTTTGATACATAATTTAAGAACACTAACCTCATTATCAAGTGGGCATCTCCAGAACCTCCTACCCGGATTCAAGATTGTGAATGACCTCTGGAGATTACATGCTCCATGATTGCAGTAGGGCATTGGTGTTGAATACTCTGAATTGTGGCTTCTTGAAGACGAATCAGACATTACTATTCGAAAACCCTAGGTTGAGCAAGATCTATGGTTTACTAGCGAGAGCTCTGTGATTTAGGGCTTCTATGTGAGAACGACGAGAAGAGTGAGAACGATAATGAGGATTTCTTCAGTTTTGTCGTTTTTTTCACTTGCCCAAACAACGTCGTTTGGGTCTAATGTGTCGGCATCGACCACGTATGCACGCCGACGTACGTAGTCATTTTCCAAACGTTAGAAATTTTTTTTGAGACAGATTTATATAAATATGGTGTAGGATGGACTATTTTTATAATTAATGTTATGCTGGGACATTGATGTGGTCTCGCTTAAATGTCGGGACATAATTACCTTGTTGTAACCCTTTTATTCTTTCCCTTATCATTTCTCATTTCAGTATTTCCTTCCCACTCCCTCCGTCCTCCTCCCCGTCGCCATCAGCTCGTTTTATTTTTCTACTCACTGAAGCTGAAGCCGCAGGCGATTTCAACCAGCTGATTTTTTCTCCTCCCCGTCTCCCCAGGGGCGGACCTGTTTGAAGCACGGTGGTGCAAGTGCACCACCATTTTTTTTGGGTCAAAACCAAAACGACGTCGTTTTGGCCAAAACGACGTCGTTTTGGTTTTGATCCAAAACGGCGTCGTTTTGTGTAGCAATTAAAAAACTCCCCCCGTCAGTTCTCATTTCTTTCTTATCCCGTTCCCCGTGACTTTACCCTTCTCCTGAACTGAACCAAACCAGCCGCCTCTCGCCCGCCCCTTCCTCCTCCAGCCCCCTTGGCTGAAAATTTTTCGACTTTCCGCCCCCATTCTCGCCCGCCCGCTTCTCCTGAAAGTTTCCGCCCGCCTCTCGCCCGCCAAGTCCAACCTCTTGCTGCTGCCGCCCCGCCCGCCCCCTTCCTCCTCCAGCCACTGGCCGCCCGCGGCCCGCCTGCGATTGCAAGGTATGCTAGAGATTATATCTTTTTACATGCTTGTTGTTGGGTTTTTACTACTGCCGCTCCTTTCTCTTCCCACAAACCCTCTCTCTCTCTCTGGGATAAAAGAAGAAACCCTTACTGTGCGTTCTGTACGCGTTTTCTAAAAATGGAAGATCAGTACGGAATAGCAGATGGATCTATTACAGTTTGAGAATTTTTATTTTATTTATTTATTTTTGTTTCCAAATTTCTTTGATGTGATCTCACAATCACTTCTGGAAATATTTAAGCAAAAAACCAGTGTCTTGTTTTGGACAACATTCATGAAAAGCGTGTGTAGCAGCAAACACCTGATATTGGCCAAAGTTCTGAGGTACTTTTGAAAAAAAAAAAAAGTCAATTGTCCAAAAATTGGATTAGTCTACCCCTAAAGAATCAAAAATATCATTTGAGTCTGTCCATACTTAGCAAAATATCTTTCTAAGATATTTGAATGTTGCTTTGCAAAATATCTTTCTAAGATATTTGAATGTTGAGGTTCTAGGGATCTCACATGATTTGAATGTTGTTTTGCAAAGATGTGATCAAGATCTCTTGAATGCATTGAAACTTGTTAATATTGCCAAGCAACGACTTCAGGAGATGAGGGATGATGGGTGGGAAAAACTTCTTTCTAAGGTTGTGGCAATTTGCAACAAGCATGAGTTTGATGTGCCTGATATGGATGCACTATATGTCCAAGGAAAGAAATCTAGGCGACGAACTTCAAGTGTTTCTAATATGCATGATTACAAGAATGATTGTTTGTTTAGTATTTTAGATTTGCAGTTGCAGGAGTTTAATGCTAGGTTTGATGTGGAGAACACCGAACTTCTATATTGTGTTGCATGTTTGAGTCCTTCGTCGTCATTTGCAGCTTTTGACGAGGATAAATTGTTGAGGATGATTGAATTATATCCTAATGATTTTTTAGAATTTCCCGAAGTGATAGTTCGAAATCAGCTTCAAAATTATATTAAAGATGTTCGATGCGATCCAGATTTTTCAGAGTTGAAAGGACTTTCAGATCTTTGTAGAAAACTTGTGGAAACAAACAAGTGCACAACATATCATGTGGTGTATAAACTTGTGAAGTTAGCGTTGATTTTGCCCGTAGCAACTGCAAGTGTTGAACGAGTCTTCTCAGCTATGAAGTATGTGAAGAGTGAGTTATGTAGTAAGATGGGTGATCAATGGTTAAATGATCGTCTTGTAACATTTATAGAAAGAGATGTACTTAAAACTATTAGTAATGATGTTATTTTAGCACATTTTCAGGAAATAGACGATAAATGTAGGCGATTTTCTTTGTAAATGTACGGATTCTTTGTTATTACTATGACTTTATTTATGTATTATTTGTTATCTTTAATGTAATTTTAATATATATTTTATCGTTCGACATTTTTTTTTCATGGGACGATCGGTGCACCAGTGGTTTCTCGGTCCTGGATCCGCCTATGCGTCTCCCTCTAAAGCTAAGCCGCCGCCGCCGATTTCAGCCAGCTCTGCCGCCGCCGATTTCAACTAGATCCACCGCACCGATTTCGACCAGCTCCGCCGCCGCTGATTTCGATCTTCACCACCGATACAGAGGAATTTAGAAATGGAGGTACTAACAATCCTTTCTTATTGTTTTTCTTGACTCATCGAGGTCAACTTTATTGAAAAAACCAGAAAAAGACAACCGATTATCCTTTCTTATGCTTGGCTTTTCTATCCGGATTATTATTCGGGCCGTACATGCATATTACAGTTCTTTCTTTCTAGCATTTCATTTCTTAAGACATAGCATGAAGGACCTCTCCTGTAGTCAGCTGAAAGCGACAAGTGAAAACTGAAAAAGTTATGGTGCTGTCAACTCAAAACAATTCCCTCAAATAAATGCACCAGCTCTTGTTCTTTCTAATTTATCAACATTATTTTTTAATGTTGATAAAAAATAGACTTTTATAAATCAGTAGCCCGTCTAGTTCGAAGCCTGCTAGGGTTAGGGTTAGATTTAGGGTCAGATCCATAAATTGTCGACCCGTTTAAATTTGGGTTTTTTTTGACCGGACCGTTTAGCACAACGCAAGAGTTAGGCCGAAATAGCAAGGGCTAACCCGTTTAACATTTCTAGTTTTTACCATACAATACCCTTAATACCTGAAATACAGGGAGCAATGGAGGTGGTCTGATGGATGCTTACTGCTGCTGCCTGCGTGTAACACCCCCAAGTTATTCAGGGTATATTACAGCACCGTAAGCCCCACTGTGGGACTCACAAGGCTAAACATATGCGGAACTATAAATCTTGACCGAGAAGGTCCAAATACAATGAAATGAAAGACGATACAAAGGGTATTCAAACCATATCCAATGTATCAAATACATCACAGTACAAAATCAAAACCTCGGCACACAGGCCGGAACATCAAGGGAGATGGAAAACAATACTCGAGTATTCAATAACCATTCCAGTACAACAACACTGAACGGAAAACTCAAAACATAACCGGAGGAAAGACACAGTATCACACTTGCCCACCATCTTCATGCCGACCCGATACCTGCCTGTCCGCTCTTCTTGAACCTGAAATACATAAAAAGTATTTCCCCCCGTAAAGGGGTTAGCCGTCGAATAGCTAGTGCAAGTATATCAAGTATGAAACACAATACTCCTCGACGATAAAGTAAATGTAACCGTCAATTCAACAATTCAAGACTAGTATTCCGGAATAACTAAATCTCATAGCATCACATCAATACATATATGAATACCGTGGAACCGCACCAGAGGCTACGGAACCCTCAGAGGACCCGTCGGTCCGTCCCAGAGTGGTTCGTTCATATCATACGTGGAATCGCACCAAAGGCTATGAAACCCTCAGGGGAACCGTCGTCCCACCCAGAGTGGATATAAATAATCATACCATTAATATATCTTACTTTCAAAGTCGAGAACGTACAATCATAAATATATACTTGCCTTTGAGACATCGAGAAATCAAACGGAAAAAGGGTATGAGTTCGGTAGGTCCAAGAACGCGCTTCCGGCATCTAAACGATTCGCAAGGAATATGATAATCAATTATCCATATTCAAATTACACGAAGAAACTCCCGAAACCCATCTACAACAACAACAACATCTAAGCCTTAGTCCCAAAATGATTTGGGGTCGGCTAACATGAATCAAACTTTGAAACCGTCAATAATCGTTACATAAATAACATAAAAGGAAAAAAGAGGGAAAAAGTAGAGAAAAAAGCAAATAAAAAAAGAGAATGAATGTAAAAAAAAAAAAAATCCTGAAAAATAAATTAAAAGATAACATGAAATAAAAGAAAATAGGAATTAAAAAAAAAAAAGAAATCAGACTCCATCCACCATCCGTATTCTTTCCCGCCACATTTGCCGATCCATCGCCATACTTTCTCCAATTCCAAGAAACCGCATATCATTTTCAATCATCTTTATCCAAGTTTTCTTGGGTCTTCCTCTACCTTTCACAACATTACTTGTTCCCCAACTTTCTAGCCTCCTCACTGGGGCATCAATAGGTCTTCTTCTCACATGACCAAACCATCGTAATCGATTCTCCATCATCTTGTCTTCTATAGACGCAACTCTTACCTTCTCTCTAATCACCTCATTTCTGAGCCGATCCTTTTTTGTATGACCACACATCCATCGTAGCATACGCATCTCTGCCACATTCATCTTTTGAACGTGACACTGTTTTACAGCCCAATAATCGGTGCCATATAACAGCGCAGGCCTAATTGCCGTGCGGTAAAATTTACCCTTTAATCTATGAGGCATGCCAGGATCACATAAAACCCCTGTGGCACTCTTCAACTTCAACCACCCTGCCTTTATTCTGTGAGCCACATCGCCATCTAGCTCTCCATCCTTTTGGATAATAGATCCAAGATACCGAAAGAAAGTGGATCCATGAACAACTTTCCCATCAAATGTGATCATCCCCGCCTCTCTATCACTGTTTTCGCTAAACCTACACTCCATATATTCAGTCTTACTTCGGCTAAAGCCTCGAGCTTCCAAAGTATCCTCCAAAGTTCCAATTTACATTGCACTCCAACCTTCGTTTCATCAATCAACACAATATCATCTGCGAACATCATACACCACGGAACGTCATTTTGAATTTCTCTTGTCAATTCGTCCATGACTATGGCAAAGAGAAAAGGACTAAGAGCAGATCCTTGATGCACCCCAATTGAGCAGAAAAGGAATTCTTCTGTCCTCCCAACATTAGTACGTACACTTGTACTAGCTCCCTCATACATGTCCTTTATAATGTCAATATATTTCCGCGATACACCCTTCTTTGCTAAGGCCCACCAAAGTACTTCTCTTGGTACTTTATCATATGCCTTCTCTAAATCAATAAAAACCATATGCAGATCTTTCTTTTTATCTCGATAATGTTCCATCAATCACGGATAAGATAAATTGCTTCCATGGTCGATCTTCCGGCATAAATCCAAACCGATTTTCTGTTATCTTCACACATTTCACGATCCTTTGTTCAATCACTCGTTCCCAACTTCATGGTATGACTCATTAGTTTAATTCCGCGATAATTAGAACAATCTTGAACATCACCTTTGTTCTTATACAAAGGGACGAGAATACTTTTCCTCCATGCTGATGGCATCTTATTGCTTCTCCAAATCTTATTGAAAAGCATAGTTACCCATTCGATCCCTCTCTCCCCCAAACACCTCCAAACTTCAATAGGTATACCATCTGGTCCTTCTGCTTTCTTTGACCCCATCTTCTTCAATGCAATTGTCACTTCACCCTTTTGAATTCTTCTCTTAAACTCTCGGTTAACCATACTTGAGGGGATGTTTAAATTCCCAATATCTTGTTCTTGATGGCCATTGAATAGGGTATCAAAGTATGACCTCCATCTCTCTTTTATCTCTTTATCTTGAACCAAAACTTTTTGGTCACTATCTTTTACACATTTAACTTTTCCAATATCTCGCGTCTTCTTCTCTCTCATTCGAGCAAGTTTATAGATATCTTTTTCCCCTTCTTTAGTATCTAATCTTGCATATAATTCTTGATTGACCTTTGATCAGGCATTTCGCACTGCCTTTTTAGCTTCTGTTCGATCTTTCTTGTACTTCTCATAATTCTCATCGCTCGAGCATTTACCCAGTACCTTATAACATTCACGTTTGGTCTTTATCGCTTGCTTAACTTCATCATTCCACCAAGATGTGTCCTTACTTGATGGTCTGTTTCCTTTAGATTCTCCTAGGACTTCTTTTGCAACTTCCTTTATGTTATGCTCCAACAAGTTCCACATCGAATCTATATCCATCTCCGTGCAATCAGACCAAATACCACTATCAGCAATCTTAGCCACAAAAGTATGTCGACTCTCCCCTTGGAGCTTCCACCACTTAATTCGAGGGTCAACTTGTGGTCTTCTCTGTCTTAAGTGCCTCTTACCTCGAAAGTCAAGCACCACAACCCTATCCGTGTGTTGCAAGACTCTCACCGGTATCACCTTGCAATTAGTAAAACTTTTCCTCCAAACATTCCTTACTAAAAAGAAATCAATCGACTTGCATTACCTCCGTTTCTATATGTCACCAAATGAGAGTCCCTTTTCTCGAACCAAGTGTTCATAATACCCAAGTCATGAGCTAATGCGAAATCCAATATACCATTTCCTGCTTCATTCCTGTCCCCAAAACCAAAGCCACCATGAATGCTCTCAAAGCCATCTCTGCTAACACCGACATGCCCATTGAGGTCACCACCAATGATCAATTTCTCACCCATAGGAATTCGTTCGACAACCTCTTCCAAATCTTCCCAAAATTCTTGTTTGATCGATGCATCCAATCCTACTTGTGGTGCATAAGCACTTATGATAGTTAGAAACTCATCCCCTATCACAAGCTTAATACTCATTATTCTATCGCTCTTTCTTGACACTTCCACCACATCATCAATGAATTCTTTATCAATGACGATACCCACTCCATTTCTACTTCTATCCTTTCCAGAGTACCAAAGCTTGTAACCCCAAGGAGCTAACACTCTTGCCTTCTCGCCAACCCACTTAGTCTCTTGTAGACACATTATGTGAATTCTCCTCCTTTTCATAACCTCCCCCACTTCTGCTGATCTCCCGTCAAAGAGCCAACGTTCCAAGTTCCAAACCGCACCTTACTACCCTTACTAGCCGCAAGAACTAACTTCTCTGTCTGTCCCCGTCCACACTGCAAGGATTCTTGCACATTTGACACCACACCCATACTTCGAGGTGACGCGCCGCTTCCGGGCGACGACCTAGCAACCCTTACATATTTTCCACTACACCCGGGCCTATGAAGTGTAGCGCATCCTTGCTCATTTGACACCATCCTCAGATGTAAAGGTGGCGCGCCGCTTCTGGGCGACGACCTAGCAACCCTCGCATACTTATCACTGCACCCGGGCCTATGAAATGCAGCGCGTTGCTTCTGAGGAGACGCCCCAACAATTTTCAATGTTTGATTCATGTCCATGGAATGTGACGAGTTTTACGCGTTAGGCCGCGCTTCCACTTATCCGGCGCTTTCTTCGGCTATATTCACCACATCCCACGTCGCTGATTTTGTGTATCAGTTTCTGCCTGTGAAGGTACAGTTACTTAATTTGGCGTTTCCTCGAGCATAATTTTAGCGCATTTTATTTGTTTCTTTTTATTGTGAAGTGGTTTATGTTGTTCTTGATAAATTGAATAAGAGTGAGACCGGTACACTATTAAGTTGCCATTCTGTTTATTTTTTCCTTGTTTTCTCTTATATATAAATTGTAGGCAAACCGTTAGCAGTGTGCCGAAATTATTTCAGCACCCCAAGCCAACTATGTTAGCTCTGCTTAACAGTGCAATGTTTCTTCTTTTTTATTTCTAATGCATTATGATGGCCTCACCAGTGGCTTTGGGATGTCACCATACTTGATTTCAACTGGATCACTAAACTCAGCTGTCAAGTTGTCAATAATGTCAATCTGAACCTTCTTCACATCGAGCATATTAAGTGGAAAATGAGCTGCATTGGGAAGAGAAAAAACTGCAGTGGTGTCTGGAGTTGATGTGCTCATTTTATTGAAACAGTTTGTCAAAGCAGTGCTGTTAAATAATAACAGCATTGCTACTAAACACAAAATAGCAGTGTAACGAAAGAATAAGAGCAGTGCTGAAAAACATAAAATATAGTGCAATCATTCCAAATCATCAATGCAGTAGTAATTCAATAGTGCTTTTATAAAAGTCGCGTAGCAGTGTTCTTTAACAATAACAGTGCTACTAAACACAAGGTAACAGTGTTGTGAAATAATAACAGCACCGCTAATGAAAGTAGTATTACAACAATTCCACAGCGGAGTGTTGTTAAGAAATAACAGCAGTGCTACTAAAACCAAAGTAGCCTTCATATTAAAGGATAACAGCAGTGCAGAAGAAAATAAAATGTATTACAACAATTCATTGTCAGCAGTTGGATGGTAATTCAATATTGCTTTGTTAAACGTTACATAGCAGCGCTTCTAAACAATAAAAACAGTGCAGCTTAACAAAAGTAGCAGTATTACGAAAGAATAACTGCAATGCTGTAGAGTGTAAAAGCATATCAGAAGTGAAACAATTCAACATCAGCAGTGCGGTTGTAATTCAAATGGTGCAACAATGCCTGTTAAGCAGTGCTGTAACACTGCAGTACATCCTAAAATCACTTGCAAAAGCAATATATAGTTCACCGCATAAACCACACTTAACATTGTTCACAAAAACAAAATTGCAATGCAATATGACAAATATAGCACATTATTGAACAAAAATCTTGCAAAAGCACTTTTTACTATCACGAGTAGCCCGATTTGTCGCAAAATAGGTTTTCATGAACTAGAAATCTAAATTTACTAGCTAATCGAAAAATAGGAGGTAAATTACTGGTTGGACCTACTTCTCTGTTTGGGAATGCTTCTTTGCCATTGTAGAACTTTTTTTTCGCAGCCTTTGAAACCCTAATGGAAGCGCCATAGTTGTTAAAGGCATGCCCCATAAGGCGTGCGGAAGACAGGCGGTAGCCTTTTAAGCCTAAATCGATCAACCTTAGCCGACGCACCCTTGGGTGCGCCTCGATGCGCCTTTTGCCGCGCCTCAGTGCGCCTCTGCATTAAGACTTTTTTTGTTCTTTTCTTTATTTTTTTCATAATATTTAAAGGTTATTTGGTTGTTTTGACACTTCAATTTTGTTAATTATTAAGTACTTTGTGGATAGTTATATTTTCTTGTGATTATGTTTTTATAAATTTTATAATTCAATTTAATTTATTTTATAATTTTTATGCGCCTCACCTCTCTCAGGCTCGCGCCTCGCCTTGAGCCTTGCACCTCAAGCGATGGGAGCCCATATCGCCTTGGTGTGCCTTTCGCCTTTAACAACTATGAGAAACGCCAATAAACGGGATTGGTGGATTTCAATATTGAACTGTAGATAGAGATTTCCTTCTGCGGAGATGGTCCAGTTCGAGATTTTCCTTCTGCACGCCACGGTTGAGGGCGAGATTCTCGGGATGTGTTTCTGAAAATGACAATGCTGCCCTTCTTCCCATCTGGATGAATTTTATGGGTGGATTTTTACCAATCTCTAAAGAATTGATATGGACCATTGAAGAATTGATATGGACCATCCAGATGAACCATATCTAGGGAACTAGATTGGTTCCTAATTTCATCATAGGGTAAGGTTCCTACCAGAATCCTACTATATATATAGTGAGATAGAACCTGCTTGGTGACTATAACCATATGTTGTTCCGTAGGAATTATATACTTGATTATATATGAAGTTTGAATGAATTCATCTTAAATTCCGTGATTTTACTATCTTTTTATTTTTCCTTCTTTACTAGATATTAATCGTAGAGAAAATGGAATTTCCTCAATAAAAGCTATATTACAGAAAATTGTAGAAAATTTAGTGATACTTTTAAAGTTGTAAACAGTATATAGAATATTTGATTTGCAATGGATAATTTCTGAAGTTGCAGTCAAGCATTAAGTTTAATCAAGTTAGACTTAGTGTATTTAGTATTCAGTACGAAAAAAAGAGTTTAGTTGACGACAAAAAGTCATCGGCTAAAGTCTAAATGTGGTTGACTCATATTTGTTAAAGGCGCGCCTCAAGCGCGCCTCAGGCTCAAGGTGCTTAGATAAAAGGGTACATCGCCTTTTAAGCCCTAAGGCGCCTTTTTAGTGCACCTAGGCGCGCCTCTCTATTACATCTCTTATTTTATGTTTTTTCATAATACTTTTATAGTTGTTTTTATTGTTCTGTAATTCTGTTAATTATTAAGTATTTTGTGGATTATTATATTTTATTGTTGTTATGTATTTATAAATTTTATAATTTAATTTAATTTATTTTGTATTTTCTGTGCACCTCACCTCTCTGCGTGCGCCTCGCCTTGTGCCTCGCGCCTCTTGCGATAGGAATCCGTATCGCCTTGGCGCGCCGTTCGCCTTTCACAACTATCGGTCGGCTAAAGTAGACTGTAGGCTAAACTCTGATCGGTTAAGATCCGTTGGCTAAAGTTTAGCCGATGACAATAAAGGAGGCCGTTGGCTAAACACGGAATATAGCCGATGAGGAAGATGTTGTTGGCTAAAATTAAGCCGACAAGCCGTCAGCTAACGTGTATTATTATTAATAATAAAAGAATTTAACCTACGATATCCGTCAGCTAAAGTTTTTTTTAATTAAAACAGTATTTTAGCCGACCATTTTTACTAAATTCGGCTAAAGTGTTTGTTATTAATAATTTTTTTATCCAATGATTAATGTTTAGTTTAGTTGGCTAAAGTATTTTCTGAAATAATAAAAATTAGATTTTGGTCGATGGTTTATGTAAAAGTGGTTGGTTGAAGTCCTTTTTTTAATAAAAAATAAATTTTAGATTTCGTTTACCAAAACCTGTTTCTGAATATACACAAACATTAACCAAACGCCAACATCAACCAAACACCAACATACAACATTAACAATAGACAACTCCAAATGCACAACAACTCAAACAAATATAATATAAACCAACACCTTCACAAAACACAACTCTATCAAGATAACCTCAATAAAATCACAATATTCGCGAAAATAGTATCTGAAATACGTGTACATCATCACATCTACACAAACATATGAAAAAGATAACTAAATACTCCACAAATCGTGGAAAGTATAATCAGTACCGTCATGTAAGTCATCGTCATGGTGCTGTGAAGATGAAGATGGAGTCTGTAAAGGCATAATCGGAGGTGTTGGTGCCAGAAATCCCTCCCGAGTTATAGTCGAGCTGAGTGAGGTCATATACGCTAACATCATCTCCTCCATCGCATGATGTTGCCTCTCCATCGCCTGCCGGTGCGGGGTCGCCCTCGCTTGCTGCTGCTGGGTCATCAATTGTTGTTGTTGTTCCTGGAATTTAGCAAACTTCTCTTCGGTTTGCCTTTCTGACTCAACTCGAAGCGCATTTGCTATCCCCAATTGCTCCTCTAAAAAGGCCTTCTGCATGTCGCCCTAACGATGTCCGAAGCCCGACACTTTCTCCAAAATCTCACCCTGTGAGCCCATCATGGGTGTGCGAAATTGGCAACCTTAGGGGGTAAAGGGTACCCCACACCTTAGCTCTGACACAAGGATCTGTCTGATCGACTTGGTCGATGGTTGTAGCGAGATCTATCTCGGCTAACTCGGGATTCCGCTCCCTAGTGATCTATGCCAACTTATCCTTACTTCGTCTTGATCCTCACCTAATTTACAATAAAAAATAATTGGATATGAATAAAGGCCAGAGAAAAAGGATGCTATAGGAAAAAATAATAATTTCAGTAATTAATTATTTTTCCTTACATGTTCTTCAAACACGTCTCAGATATGCCTGCTCCGCCATAATAGGTAAATTGATTGTCCACTTTGTCAGAAGTAGTGGACTTGTGTACAACACATGCTAAAGACCGTGACCCCAAACTATGATGCTCGTCGAGATGACCACGGTTGGTCTTGTTGGTCTTACTAGTCAACTACAAAAGGATTCATATCAAATAAATAATAGACTATTTCGATATTGAACATAAAATATACTTGATAATAACATATTCATAACACACAATACTACAAATTAGTAATAATGCAATTTCCAATACTTACATATAGTTCGGGTCTTTGAAATAAATGCACAACCACTTCCACTCATGTACCCGGTTACTTTTCGGGAGTATTTATGCGTTCTCAAACCTCCCAAAATAGGTGCAGCTCGATTTTTCAAGACGTATAACTATACAAGCGACGCAAAGCACAAAGGTTTGAGATTCATTTATTCGAGCACATACATAACTCCTGCAGATATAAATAACATTACTTACTCTGTTGCCTGCTCCTCATTCATCACACCAAGTGTGTAATACGGAGGAAGGAATGTCAAACCAAACCTATAAATCATTAAATAAAGACAACATATTTTTTCAGTAACATTACCAATAAAAAAACGCTACTACTTCACAATACAAGAACAAGAAATTTATATAACATACGTAAAAATATGCTTACCGACATAACGTTGTTCAGTTTTTCCTTCACGCACATTGGACGTCCTTCCACTCATCTCACAACACTGGAACACGGTCTCGAATGCGAACTTCCACATAACGGCGATAAGCAACTGCCTTTAGAAGACAACACAGGGGAACCATACTTATTAATAGGTATGGTGTAACAACCACTTTCTTTAATACGCCTCTCAAGTGTTAGGCCCTTACATGGGCCTCGAGTCGTTACCTTCTTCATCTCGGTTTCTTCAGTTGTTCAACTTCTTCTATTTCACATTGGACTTCCCTCAGCAGTTTTTGTCTTCGACCTTCTACAACTATGCCACATCATGTCCTCAGGCCAAGATATAGTTACATAAGCCTCTGTAGGACTTATCAAACTAGGTTGCCATGGCCGACCTATATCGTCGACCTCAGGAATGGACGGTACAATAGGGGGTATGAAAAGAGTTGGGGGCGGACCGTCTAGTACCTCTAGCGAACTATGTGCATCCATGAAGTGGAAGGGGTAGAGTCACACCGATGTATAGAAGGCGTACGAGGTGTCAGAGCGGTCATCAGGGTAGTGGTAGGTGTTGGACTCCGTATAGGGGATGTGATAATCCAAACATCTTGATTGTCTAAAACAGTGTCAGAATTGATAACTGGCAACATGTGTCTCAACTTTTCTCCATCGTCTTCATCAGAATTTGCAAGTAATTCATTTGCATCAATATCGATGAGGCCACGTGCATCACCTTGTAGTCGAACTTCTTGATCTTCAAAAATATTATTAAAAAATATTATTCAAAAGAATTGTGGAAGGTCGTTGAATATTGGTTGCATCTGGCTCTTGATATGCCTCATATTCATCATTATTTCCTATTTGTCACAATGTAGCAGTACTGTATATGTTCTTCGTAGCCACATGGTTGACTATCTTCCATGACACTTTCTTGACCAAGTCATCTAGATAATACACCGGTTTTGCTGATGTTGCAAAAACAAAAGATCACTTTCATACCAAGTTGTAGAAGTGTTGACAGAAAAAAAGTCCATAGCCGTTTTCTAATTGAGTTCCAAAGCTAGTATCAAACCATGTGTAGTTGAAAAGGAATACTATCAAGCCCTCTCCATAAACTAGTTCTACCACTCCGAGAAGAATACCATAATATCCACCATTAACCTGAATTTTGATATCTTCTTTTTTGATTTTTTTAGAGACATACAAATGTCACACCATTCACTTTAGCCATTGAATAAACCCTCGACATAACAGGCCTCATTAGTAGGAGTATAAGTTCATGCGACCAGTTAGGAACTTAGGATGGTTATCACTTTGTATATGGGTCATGTGGAGAACATGAATTCAACCAAGTATGTACCACTTATTATGTATATAAAATCAAATTGTCTATTTACTAATTAAACAACATACCCACTCTCCAAATTATTTTGCAAAAGTCTCATTGTGGAATCTAATGTCACCCCGCACCCCGCCACAGTGAAGATGTATGTTTTTCCAGTATGGGACTTATGGACAATCAAGCAATATCCACCAATGTGCAATTCCAAACTCTTACGGCTCAAATTCACTACGAGGCAACCTCCCATGAACTTCCACTTATGTGGAAATTATAGAAAAATTGAATTGCAAGTCGATTGGCATATGCTGGGTATGAGACTTTGTCGCGCCCAAGTACCCGTTGTTATAAGTTACACACTCCAACCCAAGATACGCTTCAAGAGTACATCCTTCAGGTGCAGATTTATTGGTCACACATGCTTATATTCACCTAGTTTTCTGTCATCCTGTGTTGTTACTTATTAGAAAAATTATTTGGAAAATTACATCATATAATAGAACATTAGTGTCATACTCGTATTTAATATACCTTTTTATCGAAAACGTCCATGTGTATTGGACTGGATGTGTGAGCAATAGCTGGCGGGGAAGATGAATCGTAAGATAGGCATAAGTCAAAAATTTTGGAGGAAATATTTTTTCAAACTTGCACAAAATATGGATGATCTCCATTTGCATTAACCTCAAGTCAGACTTTTTCAATTTTCTTGTGCATAACTGCTGGAAAAATCTGGGCAACGACACAAGGCTCCAATGCCTGTTTAGACATGTATGGTCGGATAAACGTTAGAAATAGGCGTTGCAGTAGGATATGACAGTCGTGACTCTTTAAACTAGTTAATAAATGTTTCCTTATGTTCATTTCTTCAAGACCACTGCATGCTTTAGGATCGTCTTTCATCTTACCCTTTCAAGCCAAAATAGTTCCCACCACACTTTTACATATATTTTTTTTCAATCTGCATGACATCTAGGTAGTTCCTTATCAATAATTTATTCCAGTAAGATAGTTCACAAAATATACTTTTATGTGACAAATACTTATACCTATCGGACCGAAATCATACTCGTTCAGCACGGACAATATTTCATCCCCTCTCCACTTTCATGGCGGTGCACCCCTCTCTACAGTCCAATTAAATGTTACACAATCCCTACGCCATACATGTTTCCTATCAAGCCATACCCAATGATGCATTCAGATTATTTTTCTACAGTGGTACCTCGCACAGTCTGCATTCAAGCACATTGGACAACCTATATATCCACTAGGGGTGTTCAAAACTACCCGACCCGGTTGACTCGGCCCAATTACCCGACTACCCGGGAACTTTTTACCGGGTAATTTTTCTAATTACCCGGATTTAGCGGGTCGGGTACCCGAACCGCTAATTATGTGAGTTATCGGGCCGAGTAATGGGCCGGCCAAATAAAATTAGCGGGTACCCGCCGACCCAGTAACTCTTTTTTATTTTTTATTTTCTCACTACATACTTTATTTTAACCATTTTAAAAATTATGTATAGAATTAGTATGTATTTACCTACATTTTAATAATATTAACATTACAATACCTATGTAAAATTTGGTCCATATTAATCTTATGCTCTAATTTTTTTTTTCCTTTTCATGAATCAACTTTTTTTATAATTTAAATTTGATTAACTATTTTAAATTATGACATCAAAATTACAAAAATGAGTATGTATTAATATAATATAGTAGTCTAATTTCAAAGTGAATAGATTAAATATTTCATATAATATCTTAATATGTTAGAACCAATGATAATAAAATGAATGTTATAATTATTGTAAATAATTTTCTTACTTTTAATTTAATTTTTTTTGTAGAAATCAATCGAGCAAATAAATTAAATTAAGGTTAAATTTTCTTTATAATTTGATTTAATCATAACGCATGACTTCAAAATTTGAATCAATTCTTACTAATTTAAAGTTAAACATTTTTGTTGAACTAAAAGTTGAAAAAAATATAGCCAAAAAATCATATATATATATATATATATATAATAATAATAATAATAAAATATATATATGATTAAAAAAAACTCGGGTACTCGGGTATCGGTGACCCGACTTGAAATGCACCAAAAAGCGGGTACCCGGTTTTTATGGGCCGGGCCATGGGCCGCCTAAATAGGTACCCGGAGTTTCGGGTACCCGAAAAAGCGGGTACCCGAAAAGCTGGGTACCCGCTTATGAACACCCCTAATATCCACTAATAACAAATTTGTACAACATCGCATATGTTAGAAAATCACTGCCGGTACAGATGACGTGCAAATAGAACATCTTCTGCGAATAACTATCGTAAGTGGGATGTCCTTGCTCCCACAACGACTTCAATTCCTCTATCAAGGGTCTGAGATTATATATATATATATATGTATATATATATCGATACACTTTCCTGGATATTCCGGCTCCGGCACTAATAGAGTCAACATAGTATATTTCTTCTTCATGCACATCCACGGAGGAAGGTGTAAGGAATCACTACCACCGGTATGAAAGACTCGTGTTACCAAAAGGGTTGAATCTGTCAGATGCAAGCCCATTCTCACATTCCGGACATCAGATGAAAACTATGGATACTCTCTATCTGTATGCTTCCACACCTCTCCATCGAAGGGTGTACCATAGTATCGTCATCATGTGCACGAGCCTCGCCGCGCCATCTCATGGTCTTGGCCGTGTGCGGCGACATAAAAATTGCTCTAACCTGTCTTTCTTTGGGAAATACCAAAGTACCTTAATTGCTTTCTCTTCTCCCAAAGGAGTAAGCTTATACCTCTACATGTCACACATTGGACATCTCGCTAGATCTTCATTAGACTGCATCCAAAGATAGAGCACAATCATATATGCAAACATGTATCTTGATGTAGGAAAGTCCACGATCTTTCAGGACTCATCTCATTTTCACATGCGTATTAGGAAGACGATGGCCTTATGGTAGCATATTACCAATAATCTCTAAATAATCATCCACATCCTTGATGGATAATCTATTCTCCACCTTTAACCTCATTATTCGCATGACACTATCAAGAATAGTCATATTACACCTAAGATATAGAGGGGTTTGTTGAAGGTGTATGAGATTGTTATACCTGCCAACAACAACAGTGTTAAGAGGCATTGGTCTAGGAGTTTGGTGACTTGGCTCAACATCATGGTACTCGTGATCTTAGGTACACCCGTATGAGAATAACCAAACATGTCGTCAACCTTTTTGTGGGATCTGTGAACCTGTTTCTGCTGTACTGTCCATAACCATGCAGAATAAGTGACGCAAATTCTTCACCGTTTAGGTGCTCCCATAAAACATCGAATGAAAAACGATACATATCACTACGGCATCTACATTTATTGTACGAACATTAGTGCAATGTACTACAATTGTCGTGGTCCTTCACAAATTGTATGAACTTTTTTATTCCAACCATTACTCTGGCATCCCATTTCTGTAACCCAATCCAACTTTTGTCCGTTATCTTGATAAATGAATTCAAACACATTTCGTTTGTACTTTCTTCATAGTTTCATCACAAATAATTAAATTCATCACCTTCATCGAAATTCATCATGTATAACCACAATAATCAACATATTTCGACATATGTTCAAAATATTTAATCATGATTCATCATATTTTTTCAGCATTCATCATATTCAATCACAACAAATCAAATTTAATAATTCGACGAATGAAATATAGTTTAACTAACATGATTAACATGCCTCTATATTGCAAAATATAGTTTCACGAGTGTGGTCCAGATAGATTTGGAGCTTCTCATTCTTTTTCTAATTTTTTCTTATAGAGTTGTGAAAAAATGACTTCAAAATAGTTAATTTTGGCGGAAATCGAGCTTATACATTTTTTTAGGTTTAACTGACGATGCTAGATTAGTCGTCGGTTAAAGTAAAAAAAATTGTCGGCAAAAATAAAAACTTTAGCCGACGACATCTCCATTTTTAGCCAACGACAACACGAAATGTTGTCGCCTAAAGTCCTTTAGCTGACCAAACAACGACCGTCGGCTGTTCCTCCAACTTTAGCCGACGGCTTAACAAGGTGGTTGGCCGTTTTTTCTTGTGTCGTTGGCTAAAGTCTTTAATTTGGTAGTGACTATGCAGCACAATTGACATTTGTCCCTATAGCCATTTCGGATTTCGTCTTTCATGGCACCTGAATGCTTAAACAACTTTGCTTGTTTAAAGTTTGTCATTTTTTGGACTTGGTGGCTAGACTAATGGTCATTTGGAGCATTTTATCAACTGGAATTTTGTGAAGTTGTTACAGATTGATTTTGTTGTGTATTTATTATGTAGGTTTAAATAATCGCTGGGACACATCAGGTGAAAGGTATGATGTGATTGTTGTTGGCGGTGGGCATGCAGGATGTGAAGCTGCCCTTGCATCTGCTCGTTTAGGAGCAAAAACGCTTCTTCTCACACTTAACATTGATCGCATTGCATGGCAGGTTAGTTAATTTGATCTAAGAAATTGCTTAATCATGCTTCTTAGTCGTAAATATTTGCTTCTTCGTACTTATTCTCTTGTGTTCTCCCTGGCATTTCTTCAATACCCAAAAATAATTATCCATTGAGAAAGTAAACTTCAAATAAGGGATTATTTAAACAACATAAATAAAGTCTAATAACATAAGTTCAAATACAAGAAATAACTTTAACAATAATACACATAAAAGACGTATGTTCAACAATAAAAACCACACGTTCAACAACAAAAACCATAAACTCAGAATTTAAAAATATAAATTCAACAAAGAATGACTAAGTCAATTTCCACATATGTGGGGCTTGAATCCAGGACCATACTGGGCAATAACTTCAACACTTGAATTATGGTGTCAAAAACAAGAGGGACAATCTTCTTACAAACACTATTCTCTATCCTTCCTTGAAAGCCGAATTCAAATTGTTTGGCTTGGCCTGAACGGTTATGAACCCATCCATCGAAACTCTACATTGTGGTTGGGATCCACTACTTCGCTAAGAGCAACTATCCGAACTACTCATCCAATAATTAGTACTAGGCCCCTCCCCGATCTCCGTCAAAAGCTGGGTTCTTTTATTTATGATGATAGAAATTGATTTAAAAGCCAACTAAGTTTATTCTTTTGGCATCATCTGGTACCTTATAGCATGGCTAGACGCCACGATGGGTTCCAACTTAATGATGTTTCACTTGGTCGATACCCCAACTTGATTTCTTGTCACATAATCTGCATCTTGGAAAACCTTCACCATCTGTTACATATGCATACATCAGTAACAACATATGAGTCTTAACCCCAAAATGATTTGGGGTCGGCTAACATGAATCATCATTTAAGACCGTTAACGATCAAGAAAATTAATTAGTAGCAAAAAAACGAAATAAGGTAGGACTGGGACTTAAAGACCGAATAACCGAACCGGATTGGTAAAAACGGTTTGGTTGGGTTCGATACAACAACAACAACAACAACATCTAAATCTTAGTCCCAAAATGATTTGGGGTCGGCTAACATGAATCAAACTTTGAAACCGTCAATAATCGTTACATAAATAACATAAAAGGAAAAAAGAGGGAAAAAAGTAGAGAAAAAAGCAAATAAAAAAAGAGAATGAATGTTAAAAAAAGGAAAAAAAAAGAAAAAAATGAAAAATCCTGAAAAATAAATTAAAAGATAACATGGAATAAAAGAAAATAGGAATAAAAATACAGATTAAAAAAAAGAAAGAAAAAAGAATCAGATTCCATCCACCATTCGTATTCTTTCTCGCCACATTTGCCTCTCCATCGCCATACCTTCTCCAATTCCAAGAAACCACCGCATATCATTTTCAATCATCTTTATCCAAGTTTTCTTGGGTCTTCCTCTACCTTTCACAACATTACTTGTTCCCCAACTTTCTAGCCTCCTCACTGGGGCATCAACAGGTCTTCTTCTCACATGACCAAACCATCGTAATCGATTCTCCATCATCTTGTCTTCTATAGACACAACTCTTACCTTCTCTCTAATCACCTTATTTCTGAGCCGATCCTTTTTTGTATGACCATACATCCATCGTAGCATACGCATCTCTGCCACATTCATCTTTTGAACGTGACACTGTTTTACAGCCCAACACTCGGTGCCATATAACAGCGCAGGCCTAATTGCCGTGCGGTAAAATTTACCCTTTAATCTATGAGGCATGTCAGGATCACATAAAACCCCTGTGGCACTCTTCCACTTCAACCACCATGCCTTTATTCTGTGAGCCACATCGCCATCTAGCTCTCCATCCTTTTGGATAATAGATCCAAGATACCGAAAGAAAGTGGATCCATGAACAACTTTCCCATCAAATGTGATCATCCCCGCCTCTCTATCACTGTTTTCGCTAAACCTACCCTCCATATATTCAGTCTTACTTCTGCTCAGCTTAAAGCCTCGAGCTTCCAAAGTATCCCTCCAAAGTTCCAATTTCTGTTGCACTCCAACCTTCGTTTCATCAATCAGCACAATATCATCTGCGAACATCATACACCACGGAACGTCATTTTGAATTTCTCTTGTCAATTCATCCATGACTATGGCAAAGAGAAAAGGACTAAGAGCAGATCCTTGATGCACCCCAATCGTAATAGGGAATTCTTATGTCCTCCCAAGATTAGACGTACACTTGTACTAGCTCCGTCATACATGTCCTTTATAATGTCAATATATTTCCGCGATACACCCTTCTTTGCTAAGGCCCACCAAAGTACTTCTCTTGGTACTTTATCATATGCCTTCTCTAATCAATAAAAATCATATGCAGATCTTTCTTTTTATCTCGATAATGTTCCATCAATCACGGATAAGATAAAAAGCTTCCATCGTCGATCTTCCAGGCATAAATCCAAACAGATATTCTGTTATCTTCACACATTTCCTGATCCATTGTTCAATCACACGTACCCACAACTTCATGGTATGACTCATTAGTTTAATTCCGCGATAATTAGAACAATCTTGAACATCACCTTTGTTCTTATACAAAGGGACGAGAATACTTTTCCTCCATGCTGATGGCATCTTATTGCTTCTCCAAATCTTATTGAAAAGCATAGTTACCCATTCGATCCCTCTCTCCCCCAAACACCTCCAAACTTCAATAGGTATACCATCTGGTCCTGCTTTTTTTGACCCCATCTTCTTCAATGCAATTGTCACTTCACCCTTTTGAATTCTTCTCTTGAACTCTCGGTTAACCATATTTGAGGGGATGTTTAAATTCCCAATATCTTGTTCTTGATGGCCATTGAATAGGGTATCAAAGTATGACCTCCATCTCTTTTTTATCTCTTTATCTTGAACCAAAACTTTTTGATCAGTATCTTTTACACATTTAACTTTTCCAATATCTCGTGTCTTCTTCTCTCTCATTCGAGCAAGTTTATAGATATCTTTTTTCCCTTCATTAGTATCTAATCTTGCATATAATTCTTGATTGACCTTTGATCGGGCATTTCACACTGCCTTTTTAGCTTTTGTTCGAGCTTTCTTGTACTTCTCATAATTCTCATCGCTCGAGCATTTACCCTGTACCTTATAACATTCACGTTTGGTGTTTATCGCTTGCTTAACTTCATCATTCCACCAAGATGTGTCCTTACTTGATGGTCTGTTTCCTTTAGATTCTCCTAGGACTTCTTTTGTAACTTCCTTTATGTTATGCTCAAACAAGTTCCACATCGAATCTATATCCATCTCCGTGCAATCAGACCAAATACCACTATCAGCAATCTTAGCCACAAAAGTATGTCGACTCTCCCCTTGGAGCTTCCACCACTTAATTCGAGGGACCACAACAACTTGTGGTCTTCTCCTCTTACCTCGAAAGTCAAGCACCACAACCCTATGCTGCGTTGCAGCACTCTCACCGGGTATCACCTTGCAATTAGTAAAATTTTTCCTCCAAACATTCCTTACTAAAAAGAAATCAATCTGACTTGCATTACCTCCGTTTCTATATGTCACCAAATGAGAGTCCCTTTTCTCGAACCAAGTGTTCATAATACCCAAGTTATGAGCTAATGCGAAATCCAATATACCATTTCCTGCTTTTCAAACTGAATTTCGGGTAACGGGTATTGAAATTTTTAATTCTAAATACCCGAAAAATTAAAATACCCGATGTTTAAAGTAAAAAAACTAAAATACCTGGTCATTATATATATTTTCGGTTATTTATATATTTTTTTTACTCATTTCTTTTTAATCAAGCTACTATATAAACTCCAAATTTCAAAATCTTCTCCTATTATGTAAATTTGGTTAGTCAAATTAGATTGTTATGTCACCAAGAGGCTTTCATACAGGTAAAATAGTAAAATATAAGTTTATATATAAAGAGAAAATAACCGAAGAACCAAAAAATACCCGATAAAATTTCGTTTCGGGTATTTTCAAGTAATGTAAAAAAAAATAAGGAACCGTAACCAAAATATTTAATACGGTTCGGATAATGGGTACGACTATTTTTTCCATTAACCGAAAATCCCAACCCTAAAATAAATTTACGAAGTGTAAAGAAAAATTAAATCGACTCGAGTGAGAAAAAGCATTAAAAATAAGAATCAAACTGCATCATCCACTTGTATAATTTCTTGGGTTTTCAGTTGTTCCCTAATCTTCAAGCATCGCCACTGGGGCACAATAGGTCTCCGTCTCACATGGCCAAACCATCTTAAATGATTCTCCATCATTTTGTCTTCTATATGCATAACTCTTACCTTTCTCCCTAGTCACCTTGTTTATGAGCCGATCTTTTTCCGTATGGCCACACATCCACGGTAGCATAGGCTTCTCCTTCGCATTTATCTTTTGAACATGACACTGGTTGCATCCCATCATTCGATGCCATATAACTGTGCAAGCCTAATCGCCATGCGGTAGAATTACCTTTTAATCTATGAGGCATGCCGGGATCACAAAGAATCCCCGTGGACTCTTCCGTTTCAATCAACATACCTTAATTATGTGAGCCATATCACCATCTAGCTCCCTATTCTCTTCGATAATAGGTCCAAGATAACGAAAAATATCGGATCCTCGAACAACTTTCCCATCAGAAATGATCATCCCCGCCTCTCTGCCTCCCCTTTCGCTAAACCTACACTCCAAATTACTATTAGCACGTCGACGACTAGTCGCCTAGTCGGTACATGCAGCAAGTCGGTGAACGACTTATCATATTTGATATTGGGTCGGTTTATCCTGGGATCTGAACCAAAAACCGACATGGCCCAGTGATTAAAAACCGAGTTATATGCATGCTTAAGCATTTTTTAGTAGAAACCCTAATATCCCAGTCGTTCAAATCTGTTCAGATCTGCTCAAGGACGGCTTGTACAAATCCGTTCAGATGTGCTCGTCTCTGTTCGTATTCCGACCTCCAGTGGCTTGTCCCTGTCCTCCGGCTTCTCGTCTTCCGTCCGTCCGTCCCTTTCCGAGAACTTGTTATTGGTTGTATACTGTTTATATATACTACTATAGATATGATATATGTATGTAAATATTAGTATATGCTACCTAACGTGTGTGTATATATATATATTTTATATATATATATATATATATATATATATATAAAATATGTATGCATACATTATCCTATATGTTATATTATTAATACTTGACTGGAATTTTTAATTTTAATTTATATTAAGTTATTAACTGGAAGTCTGAAATTGTAACTGTCATATACTTATAACTGAAATTATATGATGTATTTACTTTATATTTGTATATTTACATTGAGTTATTATCTGAAAGTCTGATTTTTTTTTTCTTACATTGTATGTGCAGTTTATTGATAATGGAGAATACCAGTCACACTATATTTGTTGGATTTGAACTTATTATCATGTTAGTTTTATTGAATATAAACTTTATTTTTATGTTTAATTATGTCATGTATTAACTCTAGTAAATATATGCATACTAAAGACTTGTCGACTAGTCGGGTGGCTTGTCGACTAGTCTTTACGAAGTACTCGGTCGAGTTGGCTCGACTTTGCGACATGATAACCATGCTCTAAATATTCAGTCTTGCTTTTGCTCAGTCTAACACCTTGAGCTTTCAAAGTAACCCTTCAAAGTTCCAGACTGCAAGCTTCTTTCATCACTGAGCACAATATCATCTGCGAACACTATATACCAAGGAATGTCGTCTTGAATCGACCGTGTTAGTTCGTCCATGACTATGGCAAAGAGAAAAAGACTAAGACTAGATCATTGACGCACCACAATCGTAATTTGGAACCCTTGTGTCCTCTCAAGATTAGTTAGTACTTGATACAAGCTCCCTCATACATGTCTTTTACGAGGTCAATATATTTCGAGATACGCCCTTCTTTGAATTGACATATATAAAGTATGCATATTTCCAGAAAATATAATTCTTGTTCGTACTCATTATCTACATTGTAGGAGGGATACGAGTTAACAAGAGAGAGAGAGATCGACTTATTTCTGGTGCTAATAGGGTTTAAAGGCTGGGTGATTCTCGTTATGCGATTAAGTCCTGTTTCTCATTTTTTAATGCTCAGCCCCGACGTCATTTTACCAGTTTGGGCTTTTAAAAAAAAACGAAAATGCAAACGTTCTTAAAAAGCTTAAAATTCGTATGCTCAACCCTAAATGCGTGCACCCCGTTCAGAAGGCAAGTGCACACCATGCATCCCACACACCTGTTTTATTTCTGAGCAAAGCGCTCCAAGGCGCCTTTTTAAAAACTGGTGTGAAGCTGTCAAACATTGGTTAGGTCCCGTTTTGAAAAACAATGAGAAGCAATGGATCAACAAACTTCTTCATTGGTTTATCTAATTTGAACCAATGTTCTTCCAAAATGCGGGACACGATCCGTTAGATGGGGAGTTTTCAGTAACTCGGTGATTAATTAGGAATAAAATGGTTATATTTTAATATAAATATTATTCTAAATAATATGATATAATCAAATAGTTTGCAAACTGGCAAACAAAGTCTATAATATTCATGAAAGCGCAAGTATGAGGAAAATTGGAATGTTTCATCTAACTAACAAAACATGCGTACCAAAAACTTAAGGGGTGTTTGTATAAATCTTGAAACCTAAGTTGAAATAAATTAAAATATGAGACTCCAAATATGAAACAAAAAGACAAACAAATTTAAATCAGACGGTGCTTCTTCGCTTCTTCAAACACCCTAGGCACCTCCCATATATTTTCTTCCTTTTTGAAACCCTAGCCGCCTCCATCTGTGCTGGATGGAGAGAGAACTTAGAGAAGACGGTCGCACGCTCGTAGCTGGTGTTGGAAGAAGGAGAGAGAACAGGCAAGACACACGTGCTGCTGGTGAGAGTCGTATTCTTGTGCGCCTAAGGTTAGCAAAATTCCCAAAGAAAAAAAGTATTTTCTGCTCATTGCTTTGTTTTTCTTTTTAACTCACAATGCTGGCCCGCTTGCGAGAACTCATCCTGACTCGCCGAGTTTTTGCGTGCCTGAGTTTATGCTAGCGAATAGGCAAACTCGACTCGGCAGCAAGGCCAGTACCAAGTAATCAGACTGACTCTCCGAGTTTTGGAACACTGATTTTAACTGCCCGTGAGCCAAACTTTGTAGTGGTGGAAACCCTTACATTTGCGTCTCTAATAAGATAAATGTTCAATGGTTACTCACGAGTATCTATATACATTGATGCAGAACTATAATTAAATGATAATAAACAGAGATTTGGCTAGGAATTATACGATATCTCAAGAATAAATACTAAATATTATTCCCAAGAAGAAAAGTGTATAAACCAAGCGTAAGTAATATGTCTGACATGATTCAGTATATATATTGAAATATAAACCCTAATGGGCTAAAACCCTAATGGGCTAACAAACCAAAGCCCGCAATATAATAATTAACCAAAGCCCTAAACATGTGGGCTAATAAAAATCTAATAACTGAATAAAAAGTCAGAATAAAAAGTCCAATAAATAATAATATATTGGTTGATCCCCATCAACTCTCCCCGGGTAAGAAAAGTTTGGCTCTGTCGAACTGAACTCTGTATAGCTCGCAAAAAGATCAGGAGCAAGCCGGCAAAACTATCATTCGCTGATCCAAGTGCGCTCATCCTCTGACCTGCCACTCTAATGAACCAAATATTGTCGATAACCACCACCACGCCGAGTCGGCACAAACCTCTCATCCAAAACATCAACAGGTGCATCAACTGTCTGCTGTGAAGAAACATAATGGCGTGCAGGAGGCACAAGTACTGGTGGGGTAGATATAGGCTCAATGGAGCTAGAACGAACTAATATAGTAACATGTGGTGAAGATGAAGGAATATTAGGTGAAGAAAGTGAAGATGATGGATAAGTATCAGCTGGTTCATGAGAAGGAGTAAGATCTTTCACATTAAATACAGGGCCAATAGCCATACCACTAGGAAGATCTAACTCATAAGTATTAGTACCAACTCTTTCTCAGCATGCAAATCATGAATTTGACGTGCAAAAGACTCTGCATACTCGCTAGACCTATATGCATGTGGAAGAGGAACCAAATCTATGGGTTTCCTAGGTTGACGGCCAATATAGGCCTCGAAAGGACCGTCTCCTGTAGGGTGAAGAAAGTGAAAGAGGATGGATAAATATTAGCCGGTTCATGAAAAGGAGTAAGATCTTCCACATTAAACACATGCCAATAGCCATACCACTAGGAAGATCTAACTCATAAGCATTAGTACCAACCCTCTTTCGAAACCGAAATGGACCCGCTCTCTTAGCATGCACTTTCTTCCAAGCACCAGGAGGTAACCTCTCAGTGCGGTGTTGCAATGTAACCTGATCACCCTCATTACATTCAAAACCTGCGATGAACATCTACAGCAGACTTATAATTTTCATTGCTCAAGTTAATTTTCTGTCGTAGCTCAGCATGCAAATCATGAATGTAACGTGCAAAAGACTCTGCAGACTCGCTAGACCTATATGCAGGTGGAAGAGGAACCAAATCTATTGGTTTCTGACGACCAATATAGGCCTCGAAAGGACTGACTCCTATAAACCTATTAACATAATTGTTATAGGCAAACTCAACTGTAGGTAAAACCCTATCCCAACTAGACACATGTTATCCCACAAGAAACCTAATCAAATCACCTAAACTCTGATGATCTCAGTCTATCCGTCGGTCTATGGATGATATGTGGTAGAGAACTTAAGACTAGTTCTAACCAAGTAACTCCCAGAGAGTCCTCCAGAATTAACTCCACAAACTTGACATCTCCGCGTAAACTACACTATGTATCCTAACTACCTCACGAAAGAAGATGGAGGCAATATGAGCAGCATTAACAGTCTTACTTCAAGGAATGAAGTGACCCGTCCTAGTAAAATGATCCACTACACCGAAGACTGTATCATGCCCAATACGTGTCATAGGTAACCCTAATACGAAATCATACTAAGGTTCTCCCAAGGAACACGAAGAACCGAAAGAGGAGTGTATAAACCCATATTCGGTTTCCTACCCTTGGCCGTATGACAAGTACGACACCCTGCAACTATACGAGTGACATCCCTCTTCAAGCTAGGCTAATAAAGCATATCCTCAACAATGGCAATGGTCTTATCTCGACCAAAGTGACCAGCTAGTCCCCCGTATATAACTCTCTCACGAGACGATCCCTCAAAGACGTGCTAGGGATTGGTGTTTTCAATAGCGCTTTTCATGTGCGTAGCATTCTTATTCTACCGTAGCATACTTATTCTATCATAGGTAACCCTAATACGAAATCATACTAAGGTTCTCCCAAGGAACATGAGGAACCGAAAGAGGAGTGTATAAACCCATATTCGGTTTTCTACCCTTGGTCGTATGACAAGTACGGCACCCTGCACCTATACGAGCGACATCCCTCTTCAAGCTAGGCTAATAAAGCCTATCCTCAACAATAGCAATGGTCTTATCTCGACCAAAGTGACCAGCTAGCCCCCCGTATATAACTCTCTCACGAGATGATCCATCAAAGACGTGCTAGGGATTAGTGTTTTCAATAGCGCTTTTCATGTGTGTAGCATTCTTATTCTACCATAGCATAGCGTAAATAGCATAGCGCATAGCGTAAGCTATTCGAGCATCTCAATTAATTAGTTAAAACTATAGCCCGCTTCCTTCCCCGAAAGCCCAAAATAATATTTATATCTTAATATATTTATATTAGCAAATAACTGAGATAAATAACCATACAACCATAATAGTTAATCATTACATTCCAAATAATTCAATCTAATTATCCAAAATCACCAGTGAAATGTTTTACATCATAACTAGAGGTAATCATTATCGTCCAATATTATATCACGATCATCATCAATAGTATCAATAATTGGAAAATTCTCGCTTTCAAAGTTTGTTGGAGCTTTGAAAATTTGATCAAAATCACGAGTCTCCTCTTCCTCATCAACAAGATTCAATCGTGATCTTTTCTCTTTGCCTTTGGCTCCGCCTAATTTTACAAGACAATTGATAGTTAAAAACGCATGATATGTGAAATAAATACAAATAAAAAATTCCATATACTTACTTGAACTTTCACCCCCCCTTTTTTTGAAATAAGATAGTCATCCTCGATCACATTTTCAATAATTTCACTCGCTTACCCAAATACAAAAGCCTCGGATTGGCTGGTTACTCTGACCCAGTTATATTTTAACTAACCTTAATTTTTAAAAATAAAAAATAAAATACGAAAATAAATAAACTATTACTAGGTTACTAATAAACAATTTTCTAATGATCGTGAAGTATACTAACATCCAAAATCTTGATTTTGAACCAAAACACAGATACTAAAATAATCTACGGATTGATAGCAATAAGTTGGTAGTTGTCCAAGGGTATTGCCATTGGTGTGCTAATATGTAAAATTATGAAATTACCCTCATAGTGGACCGGGTCGGATACCTGCCGGTTCGCAGAAATGTGAACCGTGTATCATTTCACTACATTTTCTTTGTGACCCGAAGGATTACCTGTTTTTTCAGAACAGCCCTACTACGAACTGCTTTCGGAAAGAAAAAACACTGCACCCAAACTTTCAACTACAGACTTGTTATTAAGGATTTAAACATGAGAAGAGTCAATGGACTAATAAGGTGTGCCTTGTGCATTTCTTCGAAAAATGAGATTATAATAATAGAAATAAAGAATTCATGATTCCAAGGTCATTTAGAAATTAATATTTTTTCTATTTGTATTCAATCTCCATAATTAAAAAAACACTGTACCAGTATCTGAAAATTACATACAGCATGCATCGCGATAACATACTAGTTTAATTAATAGAGACACCAAGAGCATATATCGTTTTGGTTTGTAATGTGTTAAGTATCTATTATTTGTTCTTTGGTATATTCCTCAGATGTCTTAGTTTTTAAGGAGTTTGCTTGCATATAGATTTATGGGTGTAAGAATATATGTTGACTTGAATTGACCTTTAGGATATTAGAAGTGAAATTTATGCAACCAAATTATCATATTAAAGAGAAAATTTCTATCTTTAATATGAACATAAAGTCAAGGGCTTTTCATATTTGTTAAAATTGGTGATAACATCAATCATATGTAATGTAGTCAGAGCAATTTGTGGTTTCTTGTCAAGGAAGTTTTGTCTTAAATTTGCATGAAATTGGCATATCTTTACTAAGTGAAGATGAATACAGCCATGCAATCCAGCTGTTGGTGGACCTGCAAAGTCTCAACTTGTACATGAAGTGGATGCGCTTGGTGGTGAAATTGGAAAAGTAGCCGATAGGTAAAAAAGATGAAAGATCCTCAAATTGTTGGCTCTGGTTTTACATAGCTATAATGTTAAATTGACCATGTTTATTGCATTCAGGCTGACACTTCTAATGATGTTCAGGCTGGATTCCAAGTGAATAGATACTATTCACCTTACATCATGACACTCATTCCAATCTACTTCAGATGTGTCCTTCTTGTTTTGGCTTGTAAAGGGCTATCATAATTTTGTCTCTTTCGATTATTTGGTAGGGGAAGTGATGAGTTCCCAATTGTTGCTGCTTGTATCATCCAGTTTTTGCAATTTCTATCTGATTCTCAATTTTGACCAAATCTGTTTGGCAAAAAGGTGTAATTGTGTTTTATTTATCCAAACATGGAATCTCTTTGACAAGTGAATCTCAGAATTTGAATTAGGAACAGGAATGTCTAGATTTAGAGTGTCATTATGTAAAGAAAATACAGAAAGCATTTTCCAGAAGAGCAAATGAGATGAGTATTAAGAAGTGCTGGTCCGTTATTGAGTAGGCAAATTATGGAAAGGCATCATTGTGATTTATGGGGATCAGTCTGATGGTCCAGATTGGTTAAAACATTCATCTGATCAACGTAAAGTAGCCAAATGTTTCCATTAGAAGTACAAGAAGATATCGAATGAAACAAGCTCATCAAAAGTATTTTCTCAGTCATTTTTAATTGTTAGATATTTCTAATTGATAGAAGCTCTTTATTGTTTTATCTTTGTTTCTGCCAATGAGTGGATATAATGTTCATACTTTCAGGTGTTACTTGCAAAAGCGCGTTCTTAACGCCTCAAGGGGCCCTGCTGTTTGGCACTACGTGCTCAAACTGATAAAAGGGAATATGCTTTGGAAATGAAGAAAATTGTAGAAAGGCAAGTTAGTTATCATCCTGTAGAAATTATCAGCAGTCGGATTATCTTCAAGTTATCTGTAATTTGTCTGCACCAAAATATATATTGTGCAATTACAGATATTTTTCTCTTAATTGGGGATGTTAAGTTAAGAATATATGGCTTATGAATAGTTCATTTTGGACGCTCTGCTGTTTTAATCAAGTTATAACTAAACTGATATGTAGTAAAGGTGCTTAGTGCATAATGTGCTTGAACATTTCCACTGTCGTGTAAAACTGTTCAGCTTGAAACTTTCTGCTCGCTTTGACAAACTTCATTCCTCATATGATGGAGCTTCTCATTAGTCACAAATCTTATGGTTAGAATGGCCTAGTGACTTAATCAATCTTCCATTTTTTTTACTTTTTCTTTTGTAGAATGTCCTGTCATTATATCAGAAACCCTCTAATAGCGCTTTTAAATAGCTTTGCAAGTCCATATGATGTTATGAGGTGCATATTCATTATCAACTGCAATTTTAACGTTAATTGCACTATTGGAACACACTTTAGTTAGTTTTGCCTCTGATATCTCTTCCCCATTTTAGACCATCTGTGATATAGTGTCTAGTATTGGAGAAATATAGATTTGCGACAGTGTAGCTCTGGAAGAGTAAAAAAACATTATTCTCGCTGCTAAGAACAAATGATATGTAAAATTTTGTCTTGTAGATATTC
Source organism: Orobanche coerulescens (assembly GCA_033398695.1). Classification (NCBI taxonomy): domain Eukaryota; kingdom Viridiplantae; phylum Streptophyta; class Magnoliopsida; order Lamiales; family Orobanchaceae; genus Orobanche; species Orobanche coerulescens. The sequence goes on from JAWKAU010000212.1 coordinate 123,998, forward strand.
AGTGGAGGCATTTTTTTTTAGAAACTTTTGGCATTTTTCTGAGTTGTTGGCTGCTTAATCCTGGTGTAACGAAGCATTTTCTGGAGCTGCTGGCTTGATTTAGGATCTCGGAGTATTACCTTATGTTTCCAAAATAAGTACCATAATTAGTGTTGTGACAAGGCTTCTGTTGTGAGTGGACTTTGTATAAATGTAGACGTTATGCAGGTCAGTGATCGAGACCCAAATTTCACTAATACAGATGTATATGGTCTTAGGCTCCATAACTAAATCTAAATATAAACCATTTACTTTTGTGCATGTACACCTGTATGCTATTCCTTTTAATGAGCTTGGATTTTACTTTATTTATAACACCACTACTGTAGTCATATTCTAACTACTCATTCCTGCATTTAGTACGCCTAACCTTTCCATTAGAGAAGCTATGGTCACGGATATTTTGGTGGGAAAGAATGACATTGTGGAAGGTGTTCATACATTCTTCGGTATGAAGTTCTTTGCACCTTCTGTAGTTCTCACTACTGGCACTTTCATGAGTGGGAAAATTTGGGTTGGCAGAACTTCTATGCCTGCAGGGAGAGCTGGTGAATCAGCTTCACATGGTCTCACTGAAAATTTGCAGCAGTTTGGGTTTGAGACAGACCGACTAAAGACGGGAACCCCTGCACGTGTAGATTGTCGTACAGTAGATTTTTCTGGGCTAGAGCCGCAACATGGAGATGAAGAGGTCATTTCACTTTACTCCATCATCATCATCATCAACAGCACCTTAATCCCAACTATGTTAGTCGGTGGCATGAAGATTATAGTGTCGTTTAATTGTCTAAAATTAGTTAACACCATAACTCATGCAAATAACAAAGTGGCAAACTCACTTTACTCCATATGTAGGTTAAATAGCAATTCAATGAGATAGATTTCATTATATAGTTATCTGTCTATATTCGATTAACAATATGATATGCAACTCTTATTCAATCAAGTGGTCCTTTGTGTCAGAGATCAAGCCATGAGTTAGACACAAAAGTTTCTCCAGAGATTTTAGTTTGTCTAAATACTGCTATTTTCTGGGCTAAAAGCTAGACAATATGAGCATTGTTGTCAAGAGTCAAAACTCGATGAATCTTCATCTAACAATACTTGTCATCAAATAACTATTTTAACATTGCACCAATATGGATTTACACCTTATGTTGGGCTGTTAAGCTCCCTAGTGTGTTGTGTGTGAGCTCAACCACATTGAGTTTATGTATCTGTATATCCTGGTCTGCACTTGTTCACTTGATTTTTGCATATTTAGCTTAGATTGACTGCCACAATTTAATGTTTCGCTGCATTATTATACTGCAATATCAACTAAATTATCTCTGTCGGGAACTTAATATCATTTATTCTAAGTTTGAGTCATAAGTGTGTCATGTAGTAAATATGTCGGTTGGTAGGTATGATTCAACATTTGAATTTATATCAAACCTCTCTCTCAAGCTGTTGAAGAGCTGCGTGTCTGTCTCTGTACGTATTTGCTGTTATGAGTTAATTATCTGCTAAAAGTTATTGGAACCTTTTCTTTTGGTCCAACACGATATTTTTATTGTGAAGTGTGCTATATAACCTTTCTGAATAACCACAGATAAGCTGGTTTAGCTTTGATCATAATTATCATGTTGAAAGAGAACAAATGTGCTGCTATCTCACACGTACTACAAAGAAGACCCATGAGTTAATCAAAGAGAACTTGCACGAGACCCCTACCTATGGAGGATGGATGGAAGCTAAGGGACTCGATACTGCCCTCCATTGAGGACAAAGTATGGGATGTAGATAAAATGGGATTTCCTCTGCTTTAGTGTTTTTCCACTTTTATTGATAAAAAAAATGCTATCTAGAATGTCGATACATTCAGATTGTATGCGCTTGTGAAACTCCATACATGTTAACTTATTATGTAGCTTCCCCCTGATGTGTTTTGCATCTCTGCTTTCTAGATTGTTAGGTTTCAGGAGAAAGAGTCGCATCAAATATTTCTAGAACCAGAGGGCCGGACGGTGCCTGAACTCTATGTGCAGGTTTTTAGTGCTCTACCTTTGTCTACGAAGAAATTATTTTCCTTTGCCTTTTAAGGAGTACATATGTTTGCAAAAGTAATCCTATGCCTCTATCAAGATAAACTGAACACATGCAAGTATATGTGCGTCCTTCTTGCTTTAGTGAGTTCCTCATAATTTATATGGTTGAGTTGGCTTGACGGTTAAAAGGTGTATTATTTAATTGGTAAGAAAGGTGGGTGGGAAAATAATAATGTTTCCTGGAAAGTATACTACTTCACACTTGTTTCTTCATTCCTTTCAGTTTGCTGAATCTGGCACCTTCCCCCCTCCACACACACCCCACACACGCAACAAATTCAAGTAATTGTGAACAAGAATACATTTGTGGACCCTTACAGTGTCACTGTTAAGGGTAGCATACTCAGGCAGAAGTTCTTGCTGTCAGAGTCAATTATGGTCTGCTTATGTTGCAGGGATTTTCTACGGGTTTACCAGAGAGACTACAGCTGCCACTCTTGAGAACTTTACCTGGACTAGAGAATTGTTCTATGCTGAGGCCTGCATATGCTGTGGAGTATGATTACCTTCCAGCACATCAGTGTTTTAGGTCTCTTATGACAAAGAAAATTGAAGGACTTTTTTTCTCCGGTCAAATAAACGGAACAACTGGCTATGAAGAAGCTGCTGCTCAGGTTTTTATGCTGATAAAACATCGACTATTTTCAAAATTCTCATTAGTGACGCCTTGCAGTTTTTCATCAAGGTTATATTCTTTCCATATCTCCATCTAACAGGGCATTCTTTCTGGAATAAATGCTGCTAGACATTCAGATGGTAAATCTGTAATTGTTCTGGAGAGGGAAAGCAGTTACATAGGGACTTTGATTGACGACCTGGTAACAAAGGACCTCAGGAGCCTTATCGGATGTTAACAAGGTACATAAGGATCTAAGAGCACTCACAGCAGAAGCCCTATAATCAATCCTAACCCTAAACTGAGCTAAAACAACAAAAACTCAATCAGAAATCGAATTCAGCAGATCACCTAAATTAAAGAGGGCCCACTTAAAATTTTAACACTCCCTATTTCTTTCCTCAAATTTACACCAACTTGTTTCTCTCTCCTATTTTTTTCACCAATCAATCATCTATTTCTCTCCTCCTTTATACTAACTATTTCTATTAAATATATATTTATATGTATATTTTAATATTATAAATATAAGATGGGAGAATTTGATGTATATATTTATAAAGTAGGGATTGAAATATTTTAGGGATATTTTAGTTGTGAATTTAGGGTAGATTTTTTAGGATAAATGTTGGGACTATTATAAGAGCACTCACAACACAACTCGTACCAATATGGGATATCATAACAATCCATCCCCCTTTCAAACCGGGTGTCCATGGATGACACACTCTGGGTGGCAACCCATAAAGGCCCAATCAGGTGGCAACCCCTTGGGCCCCCATTCGGGGTGGAACACCTAGGCCCACCATCAGGTAACCCCTTTCCGCCGTCTGCCTGTTCCAAAGGGAGATTTCAACATGAAACGGGAATCCGATAGGTCGGACCAAATCGTTAGGTTTATGCTATGGAGCCCTAACTTAACACAAAACCATGGTGAAAGTTAAAGGGTTGACTTCCACTTATATACCCTTCCACACTTCCATGTGGAATCAGTGAGATATCGTAACAATTCATCCCCTTTTCAAATTGGACGTCCACGGACAGCACATTCCGGATGGCAACCCATGTCAAAGCCCATTTATCGGGTGGCAACCCTCTTGGGCCCACATGTGGGGTGGAAATCCTGGTCCTAAAATCGGGTAGTCCCTTACCGCAGCCCGAATCCGGCCGGTCGGATCAAATTGTTAGGCATATAAGTTAGGGAGCCCTAACTTAACCTAAAACCATGGTCAAAGATAAAGGGTTGACTCCTACTTATATACCCTTCCACACTTTCATGCGAAATCGATGGGGGATATAGCATGGTTGTTACATCGGTAAGTCGAGTCGAGTAGACGAAGGTCCGGCATGGCGAGTCGTAGCTAGTCCTAAACTAGTCGACTAATTATAAATAATAAATAATAAATATTATATTAAATATAATATATATGTAAACACTGATTGTATAATATATATATATATATATATATATATATATATATTGATTTTATAATTTATATGATTTATTAACAACATATAATTTGCTATACCTATACTTATAACTATAATATATAATATATATCTATACAGCAAAACAGCTTTAGCAATTAGGTTCAGATAACAAAGAAAGAAAGAATTAGGTATATACAACGGAGATTCAGCAAGAAAGAAAGATTGACTGAAAGAAAACGGCTTCAGCAAGAAAGAGGAAAGAGACTAGAAGAAAGAGTCGGACCCAAGTCGCCGCCCAGTCGGACCCAAGTCGTCGACTAGGCGACTCATCTTTCCAGACGGGCTACATACTTACATCATTCGATTCGGAGTCACACGACAACTGTCCTGCACCGCCTGGTCGACGAGTCGAGCGCCGTAACAACCATGGGATCTAGTAACAACAACGTTCTAAAAATCGGCCTAGGCGGCCGCCTAGAAGGTCGACCTCCGCCCCGACTACCCCATAGTCGGTTCCGCCAGGCGGGTAGGAGGCTCTAGGCGGATGAGGCGGGTCCAGGCGGGCTAGGCGGGTCTAGTGGGTCTAGGCGGAGCGGGTGAGGTCTCAGATCGGGTCGCATCTGGCTGGATCGGGTCGCCCATGGTCTGTTTGTAATATTTCTTTCTTTTAGAGGACGTTTCTGTCATCTGCCTTGACTAACCTAAAGAAGCAGATCGATCGGGCCACTTTCATTCTCCTTCGTCTCTCATACCTCAAGCTTGCCGCTTGCGTCGCTGCTGATATTTGAGTTTGACAGAGACGTCGCTTCTCTTTGACTGCAAGGTAGGAGGCTTCTTTCTCTTTCAGAATTTTCACAGGCCGGCGCTTCTCTTTTCCTAAATTTTGGTTTTTTTTTTTTTTTTTTTTTTTTAAAACTTCTGATGTGAGTACTGTTAATACTGTACTAATTTAAAATATATTAATTAAACTGATATCATTTAATTAAAACTTGAATTATTATTTATTAAATTTCAGTATAATTAAATTTAACTTATTTTAAGTTTATTAAATTCAGTTTTGTATTGGAGGAAGGATATGGAGATGAGGAAGAGATGGAGTTTTGAATTGTTTTTTTCTCAAGACTTTTGCATTAATGTTAATGTGCTTTGTTTTTGCTTTGCTTTTATTGATAGAGTTGAATGCTTTGTTTTTTACTTGGTATTTTCAATAATAAAAAACGAGAATTTTTTATTATGCATAATAAAAAAATTCCTCTCCAAAAGAATTTTTAAAAGAATATTATTGTGCATTTTGTATGCATATATAAAAATAAATAAAATATAAAATATAAAAAAAAAACGCCTAGCGCCTAGCCGCCTAGGCGCCGCCTCCAAGGCCTAGGCGCTAGAAGGTCCCCGTCCGCCCGCCTACCGCCTAGCGCCTTTTAGAACATTGAGTAACAGAGTGTTAGGATACTTAGCATGTTCATTTAGCTGATAAATGGGATCAGAGCAGCTTAGGTTTAGTGAGCTACAGATTATTAGATCTTGGACTTCGTTGTTACAGTGCCTTGCCAGATGACTCTGGGGAATGTAGAGAGAGAATTTGAAAATTAGAAAAAGTAGGCCCATCCCATTGCATATTTCTCTGCCCAGTTGAAGAATGCTTGTGGATTCTTAAGTAGTGATGAATGTGACTTCTGGTTGTCAATCAGTGCGCTAGATGAATGTCTAGGTTCTCGTAGCTACGAATGAACACAACCCAAGAACGAGTTTTATGTAACTTGAAATTGAAGGCACAAGCATTCATGGTTAGGCTCAAGCTCGTTTATAGTCCTAGTCCAAGGTAAAGGAAGATTTTAGATATCATCGCTCATGAATATATATCATTGAACATGTGATCAACTTAATATCAAAATGTCTATGTATGAGCAGGTGAGATTCTGCAGTTCTCTCTGTCTTATAATTGGGGGCAAATGAGCAGTTACTTGTCAATTGTATTTATAGAATTACTATATATCTAGTAGGAGTAATATAAGTTCCATTCGGTGGTCAATTGTTGGTATGGAGGGTGTTTTCTTGAGCTTAATTAAAAGACCTTAAACTTTTGTTTTATGGGAGCTTAAGATCGATTTTAAAATAAATGCCAAACTCTTTTAGAGCGCTTATAAGCTCTTCCAACATGGCAATTTATATCGTGGACCGAGTTCATGATGCATCATGCACTGGTTATAAATATATAAGAGAGAAATTAGTAAATGACAGCAAACCCTGTTCAATCCATCCCGCATACCCTGTATATTGCTTTGGGTCCATATTGCATCATGAACTCGGGTTTATAATATAAAAACTCCTTCCAAACACTGACAGGTTTAATGTCAGGGCTTAAAAGCTGGACATCCTCAGAGGTGGTGGCCAAATCTTTCCTACGGTTGCATTTCATAATGTTGGAGTACCGATGGAAGATGAGGACATGGTTATTGGACAACTAAAAATGGAAATGGGGCTTTCAGTTCTTGATAAGACGAATAGTAGTGTGGATCATATGACTTATTTTGCTCCTTGATCTTTTCCATTATTATCTCATCATTAGTTTTGTGTTTCTTAATTTTCAGCCGTTCGGAACACCGGCTGCTGTTGCGCTCTGATAATGCTGACAGCCGTCTCACACCACTGGGACGTGAAATTGGTTTGATAGATGATGCGCGTTGGAAAACCTATCAGGACAAACAGGCACGAATTTCCGAAGAGAAAATCCGACTCAAGACAGTCAGGGTCTCAGGTTGTTCTTTCTGGTCTTGTAAAACTCAGCTGGTTTTTGTATTGTCATTCTTTCATTAATCATCATTTTGGGGTACACAGTTGAACTTTCAGATGGTTATTTGGTTAGTTTGAAGGGTAAAAATTAATTTGAACTTGTAAAATACATAGAATTATTTGTCCCTTTTATTCTCTGATATTTTTTCTATTTAGCTGTACACTTCAGCTGCATGAGTAGAATTGTATAGCTGGTATAGTAGTATGTCATAAATTCTTAATGTAGATGTTGGATATCGATGAAGTGAGAGCACAAGAGGAGTAAAAGATAGAGAAAATAATTAGTGTTATGTATGTCTTGGAAAAAATTATATATCGTGCATCACTAATATATATATATATATATATATATATATATATTGTTCATTTTAGGTAAATTAAGGAGCCTCATGAAATCTGATTACACAAACTCAGATTTATCTATGTGTGTTATTTGCTCATCTAATATATGCACTACTGCTGGTTTCGAAATTTATTTGTGGAAAGGACTTGGCATATATGGAGATGTCTGGCACCTCATGCTAGGTGGAACAACTTGTAAGATATTTAGAATTACCTGTTTATGTCAGCAAAGTGGCTGCTCGTTGAATAATATGGCATACACTATTATGCATTTCGAACTCATAAAAAGCTTCACAACCTAAAACTAAGTGATGCTTTTCTTTGCTTTCAGGAGGAGATCTATCTGCTGAAGTTAGTGAGGTTTCTCGCCAGCCAGTGAAGGGATCTTCTACGTTAGAAAGCCTCCTTAAGAAGCCACATGTGCACTACAAAATATTTGACAGGCATGGATATGGGAACTCGTTACTGTCTAGGTTGGACAAAGGATGCGTGGAGATAGACATCAAGTATGAGGGCTTTATTGTACGTCAGCAGAACCAACTTCGGGAGGTAGGTATTATTAGCATCAAGTGTGGGGCTTCCATGTAAAACTTGATATTTCATGATATATTGTTGTAGTATTTCAAGTAGCATGTTTTGTTTTTTTCTTTCTTTTTTCTTTTTGCAGATTTCGTGATCTGTCGTTATGGACCATGTGTTTCTTGGCTCTGCTTACATATCCGAACCAAGAATATATATTTTGGTTTGGCTTAAATACACTTTTGGTCCCCTAAGTATGACCAATTCACGATTTTGATCCCAAGTTTTAATTTCACGAATTTGATCCCCCAAGTTTCCCAATTTGTAAAATCAGGGTCCCCACTAATCTGATCAAAATCAAGTCTGACATGTCGCCACAATCTACGTGGCTGCCACGCCGGCATGCCAAAGTGGCTTTTTATATTAAAAATTGTTTTTTATTTTACAATTTAGTTAATATATAGTTATATAATATTTATGAAATTAAAAATAAAAAACACTTAAAGCTAAACATAAAACAAATCCCACGAACAGAGAGAGACTTCTCATCTTCGTTGTTGGTTCAGTGAGAACCCTAATCCCAAAACCTCCTCCTTCTTTCTTCCTTCTTTTGAATAAAGAACATTTCGGAAGAGCGGCGTTCGATCAGGGTTCAACCGTCCTCGTTCGTTGTCGTCGCCGTCGCTGTCTGATGCTCTCTGCTCTCTCAGCGAAGATCAAACGAAGAAGATGAAGAAACTCTAGTCTCTCTCTCTCTCTCTGCTCCCTTTCGTGTTATACAGTTATATTTTAAGTGTTTTTTATTTAATTTCCAATTTCTTAAATTATTGTATTATATAAATATGTTAACTAAATTGTACAATAAAAAACAATTTTTAATATAAAAGCCACTTTGGCATGCCAGCGTGGCCACGTAGATTAAGTGGTGACAATTAACGTGGCGACAGGTCAGACTTATTAATTTTGACCAGATTAGTGGGGATCCTAATTTTACAAATTGGCAAATTTGGGGGATCAAATTCGTGAAATTAAAACTTGGGCGATCAAAATCGTGAGTTGGTCATACTTGGGGGACCAAAAGTATATTTAACCCTTTTGGTTTTGACTGATTGGTTACTCTTATGCTTATGACCTTGTTTTAATTTGTAGATGGTTTATCAACAACACAGAAGACTTCCAAATGACCTTGATTATTATGCTATAAAAACTCTGTCGCTTGAAGCACGTGAGAAATTGTCAAAGGTACTTTGCCTAATTCTATTAACATCACGCCATTTGTTTTTATGCAAATCTATACACAATGCTCCAATTAGAAAAACATCTGTCACAATGATCCTAGCAGGAGATGATGGAATTGTAATCCTTCTTTTCTTATCCAATACTATGTTAATGTTGCACCACTGCTGGGATTCGCTCGTATTCACCATGCTTATCAAGTCATCGACTTGTCGATGATTAGTCGTCCACTCGCTTTTTGTAAGAATTCATCCACCGACTTATTGATTACAGACGGTAAATTGTTTTTACCCAAACCTGACCCCTAAAACTGGATTTTTACCCAAACCCGACAGAACCGAATCTGAATAAGAAGGATTAAAGCATATTAAAAGTTGCACATTTTTCCATCTCATTGTTCCCAATTAGGTCTCCTTGTTCGTATCAGATGTTTTTGTTTGCTAGTCTACAACATTATCAGATGTTTTTGTGACTGTGATCTATTATGGATATTTGTTGGATTTGAAACTTATATTCTATTCTTTTGATGGAAACTATGAAATTGTTGTGTTTAGTTATATTATATACCAAATCTAATAATGTATGTATATGAATTTCTTGTCCACTTGACACGACCAGTCGGACGACTTGTCGACTTATTGTCGTGACAGTAGATAAGACTTGGCTCGAATTGCCATCGTGATAATCATGGTATTCACTGTCTTAATTCTGCAAGTGATTTCTGCTGAATATCGAGTATTCTAAATATGGAGGGCATATTTTTGAACCATCTAATGACGGATGACTTATTAATCAGTTGTTGAATCCGGTTTCTGCAGGTCAGGCCACAGACGATTGGGCAAGCAAGTAGAGTAGGTGGAGTTAACCCTGCTGATATTACAGCACTCCTTATCATCCTAGAATCGAACAGGAGGAAAGCCTCCCAGGAACTTGGACGGCACAAAATGCCAACCACCTCGACAGGTCGGGCAGATGACGGATGGGAAGTGTTGGAAAATCCTCTTGAAGAGGTGATCAACTGTTAAATTGCTTAAAGGTCCTGTTTCCGGTTCTTGAATCTGGTAATACACAATCTAGAATGTTTAGATTGACGATCGTGTTATTAATAGAAAGCAATAGCTAAAATTTGAAGCAAGAACCATAATCCATTACCTTTTATTTTAAACTATGAAGCGCAGACAAGGACACAAGACACGCACGTAAAGTGTGACAAGGGAATTTCAAAAGTATAGGGCATCGACATGGTTATATACTCCAAAATGATTATAAATATATAATATGAAGTCTAAATGTATATTAAAAGTTCATAACAAAAATAATAGCTCACAAAAATAAAAATAAGTTAAATAAAAGTATCTAAGAAAATCGAAACAAAATAATGGCACTTAAAAAAAAGAATAAAACTTAGTACGCTCAAAGAAGGAATACGGTCTCCAAACTTGATTTAGTTTAGTGTTATTAATAATTTTTTAAGGAGTTAAAGGTTCTCCAAAGGTTTTAAACGTGTCAACCAAGTGTTGGAGTGTCTACGAGTGTCTTGTTAGGAAAACATGTGGGACACTTTCTCAACTTGCACATGTCCGCGACTTGGATATAGAAATACTCACCCCATCCCTTAATATTAGTCATGTTTCAAAATTATATTAATATTAAGAAAATTTAATGACAATGAACTAATTCTATATTTACCCTTATTAATGATATTAATTTAATAAACTAGTTATATCAATTAATGTACTAGTATATGTTGAAGTTGAAGAGTCCAAAATAAATTAAGGGTATTCTTGGAATTTTTTTTACAAATTTGAATGAAATTAGAAAATGACATGTATTATGAGACAAATTTTATTTCCAAACAGTGATTAGATTAAGGACGGAGGGAGTACTATTTTGAATACTATTTTGAGTATGTATAGTGAATTTGAGTCCTTAATAGTAGAGTCATGAAACCATTTTCTGAAATCTTTGCTCAAATCCGAATAGTTCAATTTGAATGCACTCTTAAAAAATAGAATCACACATAGAGGAACATATTGAGAAAATCGAGCTCCAAAAAATAGGATTGTAATATACTCCACAAACAACGCATGTGAGGATTCACAAGTCATTATTTAAAGCTCATCGTCTCGTTAGCGTACGCAAGCTAACATGATTAGCGTGCGCTAATGTTAGGAATTAGCGTGGCGTTAACGCCAATTAGCGACGCTACCTCGGTCCAAAGGTCAAATATCGACTTATCGCCTACCATTGAAATCGTTAGCGCACGCTACTAACTTCAAGTTAGCGACGCTAATCGCTAAGACTAGCGCGCGCAAGGAAAACAGAGTAGCGTGGCGCTATTCGGCAAAGAACCCAATATCGCCAAGATACCATCGCCGACAAAGACAAAAAGAAGTCGAAATGCGAAGCAAGACCAGAATCCAGAAATACGAACATGGAATATTCAAGACGACAGAGTTGAGCGCTGAAAGAAAATACAACTCCGATCACCGGAGAGCCTGTAATACGGTAAGGAAAATGAAATTCCCCTAAACTTATGGGAAATTACAAAAATGGCCTAATTGCCCGAAAATCACGATACGACGTCGGATTAACAAACCGAAAGTTTCAACACGACCAACTCAACCATACAAACTTATGCAAATCAAGAAACAACGAAAACGAACGAGTTTTACGAGAATCGAACGTACATGCGACAAGATATAATTCAAGATGAAATTATGCAAAAACATCCTCGAAACTTGTCCAAACGGAAAATCTTCAAGAACAAAATAGGTTCGTAATTTCAAAACAAGAATAAGCGAGTCGTCCAAACGAACATACAACAAAAATAGAAATTACAAAAAATAGAAGGTACGAATATTACATTCTCTCCCACTAAAAATAAGTTTCTTCACGAAACTTACAACGCGAATATATCGGGATATCTCGACCGCACACTCTCTTCCGTCTTCCATGTGGCTTCCTGATCCATGCCTCGACCATTGAACTTTAACCAAAGGAATGGTTTTATGATGAAGTTGCTTCACCCGACGCTCTAAAATCTCAATCGGCCTCTCTCGATGGTAATGTCGGGTCCCAACTCGATCTCTCCAAAATCAATAATATGGCTAGTGGTCCCAGACGTACTTCCTAAGCTGGAAACATGAAATACGTTATGCACGTGACTCAAGGACGGCAAGCCTAACCGATAGGCAAGCTCTCCAACTCTCTCTAAAATCTCAAACGGTCCAATATATCTTGACTAAGTTTACCCTTCCTACTAAGCAGAACTCCCCGTGTCGGCGACACCTTAAGCAAAACATGATCTCCCACCTCAAACTCCAACTGGCCGCGACGCCAGACGGCATAAGACTTCGCGACTGGCCGCCAACAATCTATCGCGAATCGAGCAATCTTCTCTCTCGCCTCAACTACCATATCGGCTTGGTACCAATCACTCTGACGCATCATCCCAACACAACGGCGATCCGCACCTCCTCTCATACAATGCCTCAAATGGTGCCATTTTGATCGAGGCGTGCCAACTATTGTTGTACGTGAACTCGATCAACGACAAGTGCGACTCCCAATCATCCTTCCAATCTAAGGCATGTGCTCAACATATCCTCCAACGTCTGGATCGCCTCGCTCTAACCGTCCGTCACCCGAGGGTGGTAAGACGACCGAGTCTCAACTCGCCCCCAAAGCTCGATGAACTCGCCAAAAATGTGATACAAACCGCCATCTCGACCAAACAATACTCCTAGAGTCCCATGCAATCTCACGATCTCGCTATAAATACTGTGCCACCTCTTCGGCCCCAAGTGTCCTTAATACTCAGAAATGAGCCGATTTGGTTAGTTGATCAACAATAACCCAAATCATGTTCATTCCAAATTCCAGTCCTAGGCATCCCAGAATGAAATCCATAGAGATGTCTTCCCACTTCCATTCCGAATGGGAAGTGGTCGAGCAACCCCACGGCCGATGCTCAATCTTAACTCACGACAGTCAAACATTTCACCACAAACTCGCTAACGTCCGTCTTCAAATTGCTCCACCAATAGTTACTCCTCACATCCTTGTACATTTTGCTCGTATCAGATGTATGGAATAAGGCGTAGTATGAGCCTCACTCAAAATCTTCGCCTCAATTCAATGTCATTCTGCACACATAACTGCCGTGAAATCTCGTAACGCCATCATCCCGAACTACAAATCCAGTGGGCTTTCCTTCCTCACATCCTCCTCAATCGACCAAACACAGATCATCATACTGCTTCGCCTTGATATCATCTCGTCAAGACGAAGTAATCTCTAACGCATATAATCGACTCCGAACTCTCGAACCCAAACTCGATATTCTCGACAAATCAAATCCTTACTGATCCTCGCTTCCGTGGTGTAAGTACTCTAATATTTGTAACACCATCGGCTTCCTACTAACGCACTACCACTACGTTAGCCTTACCTGGATTATGAAGTATCTCTAGGTCGTAATCTTAAATTAGATCTAAACACATATGTTGCATCATATTCAACTCTTTCTCGATCGAGATGTACTTCGACTCTTGTGGTCCGTAAAAATCTTACACGACGACCCATAGAGATAATGCCTCCATAACTTTATGGCTAAAACGACCGCAACTAACTCCAAATCGTGCGTGGGATAATTTATCTCATAAGGTTTCAATCAAGTGGACGATAAGCAATCACCCTATCTCTCGCATCAAAACACATCCGAGCCCAAGGCCCGAAGCATCACTATATACTACGAATCCTCGCTCCCCGAGGCAATGCTAAAACGTGCGGTAGTCAAACGCCTCTTTAACTCACAAAACTATCCTCGTTTGTCTCAGCCCACTCAATTTCTAAGTTTTCTGAGCAACCGAGTGAGTGGTCTAGCGATCTTAGAAAATCCTCAACAAATCTACTTAATAGCCTGCAAGACCCGTAAAACTCCTCACCTCCTTCACATTCTTAGGCGGCTCCCAAGCCATCACCGCTCTATCTTCTCGCGGATCTACCCGAACTCCTCTCATTGAATCACATGCCCGAGGAACATCACTTCTCGAGCCAAAATTACACTTAGAGAACTTCGCGCATAACCGCCGCCTCTCAAAATGTCTAATACAATCCGGAGATGTAAGGCGTGCTCCTCCCGACTCCGTGAATAGATAAGAATATCGTCGATAAAGACGACTACGAATTTGTCCAGATACTCAATAAAAACTTTGTTCATCAACTGCATGAACACTGCTGGGGCATTGGTTAGCCCGAAAGGCATAACCACAAACTCGTAATGGCCATATCTCGTCCGAAAGGCAGCTTTCGGTAGTAGCCCGATTGCAAATCAATCTTCGAAAAGACTGTCGCCCCCTGAAGCTGATCAAACAAATCGTCAATCCGGGGCAAATGGTATTTATTTTTAATGGTTAACTTGTTTAATTCTCGATAGTCGATGCATAAACGAAGCGATCCATCCTTCTTCTTAACAAAAAGTACAGGTGCACCCCAAGGCGATGCGCTCGGTCGAATATACCCTTTATCTAACAACTCTCCCAACTGATTCTTCAATTCTAACATCTCTGACGGTGCCATACGGTACGATGCTCGAGAAATAGGGGCCGCATTCAGCTCTAGATCAATAGGAAACTCCACCTCTCGATGTGGTGGTAATCCCGCAAGTCATCCCGAAATACGTCTGGGTATTCACTAACAACCGGAATTGACGACAAAACAACTCCACCATCTTCCGCCTTGAGAGCATAACACCAAAGAGCCGACACAACCCCGGTTCGTAAGTTTCATCGCCTTCAAGGCGCTAATCACACTCCCGATCTACCCGGCTTACAACCGATGAGAGTATGCTCTTGCCGTCCTCGCCACTATCGAGATGGTACGCATCCGATAGTTCATGATAGCACCGTGACGATCCAACCAATCGTCCCCGATGATCAAATCCTCACCCTTAAGGTCTATAACAATGAGATTCGAGGGCCAATCCCGGCTCCCGATCCTCGCTGGGCAATCCCTAACTTCCCGGTCCCCAACCATACGATCTCGCCATGCACTCCACTACAAACGGCTCACACTCAAACAAGCAATAAAACCAATACGACTCACACAAATTCAAGTAATAAAGGAGTGGGTAGCACCAATCAAAAAGCACCGAAACTGGATGAGAAAGGATCCGAGTGGTACCGACGCCACCGAATGTCCGCTCCTCTCGTGCGCCTATCTCGCTACAATCGGGGGTGAATCAACCCGAACTCGATGCTACACGGCGATCCGCCGACTCCCGACTCCCCTACCACGACCCTAACTCGCGAACATGAGTAGTTGGAGTGTTGTGATCCTCCGACGGCAGCGGGTAGTCGGAACTCTAGCGGCCCCCGGTGGCCCTCTCACAATGAGCCGCCCGATGCCCGGCCTGCTTCGCAAGTAAAGCAAGCAACTAACTAAATGGGCAATCCTTCATAACGTGCTCTGGCCGACCGCAATTAAAAACTCTCCCACCGTGTGCAACAGATCGGATCGAATCTGCTACTCCCGAGATCCACCGGCCTGATGAAACGGCCTCTTCCCAGGTGTTGGAGCAGAACGAGACCTCGAAAACTGACCACCCTTACCGGCCGAGAATCCGCCAGTAGTCTTCTGCTTCTTAGCTTCCGAAACTGACTCTGATTCCGGGATGGCCATCTCGATCGCTAGAGCGCAATCCTGGTATTCCTTCAAAGTGGCACACATGAGCGGTGCCATACTCTGCCTGATACGCGGCTTCATGCGCATATTGAAGTAATGGATTTTATTGGCCTCCGTCCTCACCTGATCTTTCACAAAACCCAACTGCTGATTGTAAGAGATAATGGCCTGCGAAATCGGCACATCCTGGGGTGTGGCAGTGAAGAACTCCACACTCGCTGCTTCGATCAAGGCGACAATATTCTCGCTTCCATACCACCGAACTCCTCCCAAGTAGCCCAACGGCCTCTCGGGCGCAACGGCCTCCCACCATTCCGCAGCCTTCCTTATCCAGAGGTACTGGCAATATGTACCTCCCGTCTTCGGGACAAGCTACGCATCGAAGGTCCCGACAATCGAAAAGCCAATTCTCCCAACCGAGGGAGTCAAGATCCGAGAAATGAGGAGGGTGCATCTTAGTCACCGTCTCAAGCCACTTACTAGCTTCCTCTTCAGCTTGCCTGGGGCGGATTCTCGGCCCACCCCGAGCTATTCGAGCAAGTTGGCTACTAATCGTCAAGTACGGCAGAGCCCCAAGATCGCATTATTACCCGACGGCACTGAGTGAGAGGCTGAGTCCGCAGAGGAATGAGAAAGTGAGCCTTCTTCATTATCAGCACCTCGACCACGGCCTCGGCCGCGTCCCCTAGCTGGTCTACCACGACCTCTCAACATACTGAAGAAAATATGAAAAGAACAAGATCAGAAAGATTCACACTTTACAAGGTTGGCATCACAATTCACAATTCCGAACAACGTAAGAGAACGAATTATAGAAGTATAAGAGTTCGAGGAGACTTACAGCCACGGGTCGCACGAAAAGACGGCAACATGATGATATTAAGCTCAACGACTGACTCTAACGACACAACTGACAGACCCAAAATTTACCGACAGCCTAGGTATTCAAAACCTAAGGCTCTGATACATAAATGTAACACCCCAATTCACAAATGGGACATTACACGCCGTAGAAACCTCGTGAGGTCTACCCAGGCTAATACATGACACCTAAACCACAATTAAATCCCAAAAGATGCACTCAAAAAGTAATAAGGCCGTGGCCTCGGCCAAAACATTTTAACTGAGTACATGAAACATAAGTTAAATACCAATTCATTGCCCACGCAGGGACTTAAACCAAGTTCAAAAGTAAACAGCCTAACTCCAAGACTGACAATGCAATGACAAAACATAAAAATACAGACTGATCCACATCATCATGCCACCATCCTTTGCGTGCGCATCCCGCGCCTCCTCACCTCGATCAAGACCTAAAATGCATAAGACGATTTCCCCATTTAAGGGGTTAGCATTCGAATAGCTAGTGCAAGTACACAATTACACAACATTATATACATACACGATTCAATGCAAACAAGTCATTAGGAAAGATCATTTTGAGAATCAATACTCCTAATATCACATTTACACCAAAACAAGAATAATCAAGTTTTCCACATCACAAATATCCACGCTTGGTAACTCGCGACCGTATCCATTAAGATCGCCCCGAGGTCCCGCCGAACCGTCCCCTGTGTGAGAAACTACTTCCGCGGCCGCACGATTAGTATCGCCCCCGCAGGTCCTGGCCGAACCGCCCCTGTGGAAGAACATCAACACACGCACCCAAGTCCATTTCCATGGCCGTACTCCATTAGTATCGCCCCATAAAGCCATGTGCCATCCCTGTGGAAGAGTAACAATCACGTTCATTCAATAATACAGTTTACATCATTCGCATCAAAAGCGTACACACATAATGAGATATAATACATGTACTTGCCTGATTAATACGACGTGAAGGAAAACGGTGAACGGAAAGGTTTTGGCCCGAATAATCTTCACAAATCCAATCCTAACACAATAACGATGAAGAACCAATCTTAAACTACGAAAATGTTGGAATACATCCTAGTTCTACCCGCTGCAACCATTTGTCGAACATAACTTGGGTATCGTCGACTATAAGTGACGAACAATGGAAAATTTGGAGTTTAAAACCACAAATCCTCAACAAAAACGAAGGATTACAAGTACACGATCAAGTCTAGCAATAATCCAATGATAATTCGGACTAAAAGAATCAAATCCCAAGAAATCCCCAAAATTTCCCAAAATCTCAAAACAAGGGTTTCGTGATTCATACCTTGATTCGATGGTGGAAAGTGTTAGAACTTGAAGAATTCATGCAAGGAATGCACTGATGGTAGCGGATGATGATATTCACTAATCGGCCCTAACCTCATCCGAATCGCCAAAGCCGAGAATGATAAGAAATGATGGAAAATGACGGTTGATCACCGTTGTCCTATTTATATTAAACAGCTTAGCGCACGCTTACGCACAAGCATTAGCGTGCGCTAACGGGTTTGGAAAAGCAACACCATCGTCTCTCGTTAGCGACGCAAGCTAACATGATTAGCGTGCGCTAATGTTAGGAATTAGCGGCGCGTTAACGCCGAATTAGCGACGCTACCGGTCCAAAGGCCGAAATATCGACCTTACCGCCACCATTGAAATCGTTAGCGCACGCTACTAACTTCAAGTTAGCGACGCTAACCACTTAGACTAGTGCGTAAGGAAAACAAGAGTAGCGTGCGCTACTCAGCAAAGAAATCAAGATCGCCAAGACATCACCGCCGACAAAGACAAAAAGAAGTCGAAATGCGAAGCAAGGCCGTAATCCGTAAATACGAACATGGAATATTCAAGACGACAGAGTTGAGCGCCGAAAGAAAATACAACTCCGATCACGGAGAGCCCGTAATACTTGAAGGAAAATGAAATTTCCTAAACTTATGGGAAATTACAAAATGGCCCAATTGCCCGAAAATCACGATACGGCTTCTGATTAACAAACCGAAAGTTTCAACACGACCAACTCAACCATACAAACTTATGCAAATCAAAAACAATGAAAACGAACGAGTTTTACGAGAATCAAACGACATGCGACAAGATATAATTTAAGATGAAATTATGCAAAAACATCCTCGAAACTCGCCCAAACGGAAAATCTCCAAGAACAAAATAGGTTCGTAATTTCAAAACAAGAACGAGCGAGTCGTCCAAACGAACATACACCAAAATAGAAATTATCAAAATTAGAAGGTACGAATATTACAATGTAGCGTACGTAAGAGAGAACAGAACGAGGCAAGAAGCTATCATCGACGATAACGTACGCTAAGGATAGTAGATAGCTACGCTAAGTGTATAACGACATTAAGCACTAAGGCTAACATACGTAAAGCTTAAGACAAGATAAATGGGATAGCACCCCATTTCATTTCACCTCGCTTCTTTCACTTCCCTTTCATTTCCTTCAAGTCCAGAGAGCTCCCTTTGATACTTTAACATCTATATATCATCTATACTCGATCATTGAGGATCGAAGCACTCGATTGGTACTCAAGCTTCCTGTCGATTTTCACAAATGTTCATCATTGTCTTCTACATTAAGGTATGTTGATACTTTCCAAAATCTAATCCTTGTTCTTATGGAATGATATGAGCATGCTTCTGAGATCATTGGATTAGTGAGTAACACTTTAAGTTGAACACCATGTTGTTAGAAGGTAAAATGAACTTATTTGAGACCTTCCTTGAGTAAGAAGATTATTAACTGAGCATTTTCGAGATTGAACCTTTGATATAGTTCCTGAGATTGTTACACATGTTGGATGTTGATTATGAGTCACTTGTTTACCAAGGTATTGTGAATGTCATCACTTAAATGGAAATATTCAAGGAAGATGAATTCCTAGGATTTTCACCAAGAATAATACATGTGTAGTCTTAAGTATTCTTCTAGCTCAATTCATGACTCATAGCGATTTCTGGAGATGAAGATATTCATGTGGATTTTTTAGAAATGATCAAGACTTGTGATTATTGTCACCTTTGTTAATCGAACTTAGATGGATGAACATTGAGGGTTTTGACATGTTTATCCTGGAATTTGAAAACGTCAAACACTATAGATCATTATTGTTCGCATGATAAATGTATTTGTGGAGTATAACGACGTTAAGCATCATGCATTACGACGTTATATCATCGTAACACACTGCCCGATCGTAGAAGAAAATCACAAATATGTGCTTAAGATACGTTAAAGCCGAGTTTGCGACGCTTAACGAACAAACTTAACGACGTTATGTCGGGTGTGTAACGACGCTATGAAGACATCGTGCAGATACGTTGACAACTTTCTGACATAGTTTAGGATGTTAGATGTTCGACGTTAGTTATATGACGAAGATGAACTCTTTATTCATTTCTATTATTTAAGGTTCGAGCTTGCAACGTAATAGATCGAGGGGGTGACCTTCGAGTGTATTGATATCCATCAAGTCTTATCCTTTTCATCAAATCGAGGCAAGTACTTTAATTATAATTGTGCGTATTAATGTCTGCTATATTATTGTTGTATTATGCATACTTGTTGTGTTATGCATACTTGTTATGATTAATTGTCCACCATGCGTTGGTCCGACGGATCATCATGGGAATCTATAGTCAGGTGCTACCGGATCGCCGATGTAATTCCACCATGTGTTGGTCCGACGAGATCATCATGGGAATCTATAGTTGTGTGTGCTGGATCGTTGGAATACCACGAGTATGTTGAGATTGTCATGATGTGTTACGTGTTATTAATAATTCTCGTTTGAGAAACTTGTCATGATTATTGTTGAATAAATCGTTATTGTTTAATTATCGTACTTGTACTAGCATCGTTGTGCTAACCCCTTTGAGGGTGAACATTTGTGTTATGTTCAGGATTCGGGAGGGCGGGAAACAACCACTAGAGATGCATGACGACGAGGGTGCATAATGATGTTATGGCGAGATTACTTTGTCGTATGTTTGTGTTGTTTCAATAAAGTAATCGAGTACGTTATCTTTGTTATGATGGGTTTGGGTATATATTAATATTCATCATTGACGCTTTGTATTGTCATTTCATTTCTTCACTTTGTAAATTCTTACGCATGTGGTTTACTACTGTAATATTCCCGAATATATCTGGGTGTTACACTTCGATCCACTTTGTCCAAACATAAGAAAAAATTGATATGATACATGAACTTGTGAGATTCTCGTGAAGTTAGACTACTGTAGGTGGAAAGTTTGAGGTGCATTTCAATGATGATTCACATGTTGTGGATCTCAATGAAAAAGGAGTGTACTCGTAGGGCGTGGGAGTTGAATGGCATACCATGTTGCCATGGATTGAGCCGCATTTTTACAATAGGCGTGGATCCTATAGATTATATAGACAATTTCTATTTCAAGCATAATGCATCGGAGTGTTACAAGTTTAGTATAAGTCCAAAGGCGTGGGTTCCACTTTTGGCCTATTGTAGACAAACCTCCCGTCTTGCCCACATATTCTCGAAGGCACTGGCAAAGCCGAGGAAGCTAAGAAAATAAGCATAGATGAGGTTCAAAATCCTAAGAAAAGTACAAAGTTTTCTATGCGTGGGCTTTGAATGTCTTGCAAAAATTGTGGTGGGATTGACCACAACAAGAGAATGTGTAAGAATCCATCAAGAAAACCTCCGACATGGCCCATGCCGAGGTCCTCCTCCATTGTCAAGCATGTCATGCAAAGAGAGACTGCATACGGCGGAGATATGATGGTCAAGTATACAGCAAGTCGGGTTTGATTTATGTCCGAGTAAGTAAGTATACACTTGCTTCCATATTTGCACTTGTTTGTTTCTAATAATTTCATTGTTCTTAGGAGCCGAATACACGCCGTGTTTATTTATCAAGTTTTAATCGTGGAGCCACTACTGGAGGGAATTAAGGAAGCACGATGGACAAAGAAAGGAGTCACCGGAGAAAGTCAAGTTGAAAATCCCACCCTTCGTAATTCTAAATGTCCTGCTTTTTTTTAAAAAATATTGGTTGTTGAACAAATTCTATCTTAGATTTGATGAGATTAGACCAAATCAGAATGAATCTTAGACAATTATGTGATCACTTGTGTTGACCATTTTGTGATCAAGAGACCATTTTGTGATCATTATTAATCTAATTGTTCTGACTTGGTTCAAATTTGTTGTCAAGATAAGATGATACGTGTAAGCTTAACATATTACACTATAAATATCCCAATTGACATCTACAAAATGAAGCAAATTGTTTTAGGCTCAAAATGATATTTCACTACTAATATCCCAATTAACATATTACAAATAACACCAAAAGCTAAGCAAACTATTTTACAAACACAAACCTTAAAATCAACGAAGAAGACAATGCATTGAAGAGATAAAAGGCTCTTTCACTACAACTATCCCAATTTACCAAATCAAAAAGATTAAAAACCCTATGACATACATCGCATGAACTCGATCTTGTTCATTTCAACCCTCGCTTCAATAACTTATTCTCACCAAGTTTTTTAATCTTCAACTCGAACTCATCCTTCAATTCTTCAATCTTTGTTCGCATTTCTTTTATCCTTTTCAACTATCATATGGCTTTTTCGTATGCCGTCAAGAAGAGCCATTTTCGCCTTTCCCTCAAATGACTCTTCATACCACACAAAGTAATCACAATCGTTGAGCTACGTCCAAATTTTAAAATTCAGATTTCATGATTAATCTAAAAACACCACAAGCATAAAGTTTGATACATAATTTAAGAACACTAACCTCATTATCAAGCGGCATCTCCGTAACCTCCTACCCGGATTCAAGATTGTGAATGACCTCCTGAGATTACATGCTCCATGATTGCAGAGGGCATTGGTGTCAATACTCAATTGTGGCTTCTTGAAGACGAATCAGACATTACTATTCGAAAACCCTAGGTTGAGCAAGATCTATGGTTTACTAGCGAGAGCTCTGTGATTTAGGGCTTCTATGTGAGAACGACGAGAAGAGTGAGAACGATGATGAGGATTTCTTCAGTTTTGTCGTTTTTTTCACTTGCCCAAACAACGTCGTTTGGGTCTAATGTGTCGGCATCGACCACGTAT
Source organism: Orobanche coerulescens (assembly GCA_033398695.1). Taxonomy (NCBI): domain Eukaryota; kingdom Viridiplantae; phylum Streptophyta; class Magnoliopsida; order Lamiales; family Orobanchaceae; genus Orobanche; species Orobanche coerulescens. The sequence continues at coordinate 146,793 of JAWKAU010000212.1, forward strand.
GCACGCCGACGTACGTAGTCATTTTCCAAACGTTAGAAATTTTTTTTGAGACAGATTTATATAAATATGGTGTAGGATGGACTATTTTTATAATTAATGTTATGCTCGAACATTGATGTGGTCTCGCTTAAATGTCGGGACATAATTACCTTGTTGTAACCCTTTTATTCTTTCCCTTATCATTTCTCATTTCAGTATTTCCTTCCCACTCCCTCCGTCCTCCTCCCCGTCGCCATCAGCTCGTTTTATTTTTCTACTCACCGGCCGGCCGCAGCGATTTCAACCACCGATTTTTTCTCCTCCCCGCCTCCCTGTGGGCGGACTGCTTGAAGCACGGTGGTGCAAGTGCACCACCATTTTTTTGTCAAAACCAAAACGACGTTGAAGCAAAAAACGACGCTGCTTTTTTGATCCAAAACGGCGTCGTTTTGTGTAGCAATTAAAAACTCCCCGTCAGTTCTCATTTCTTTCTTATCCCGTTCCCCGTGACTTTACCCTTCTCCTGAACTGAACCAAACCAGCCGCCTCTCGCCCGCCCCTTCCTCCTCCAGCCCCTTGGCTGAAAATTTTTCGACTTTCCGCCCCCATTCTCGCCCGCCCGCTTCTCCTGAAAGTTTCCGCCCGCCTCTCGCCCGCCAAGTCCAACCTCTTGCTGCTGCCGCCCTGCCCGCCCTTCCTCCTCCAGCCACTGGCCGCCCGCGGCCCGCCTGCGATTGCAAGGTATGCTAGAGATTATATCTTTTTACATGCTTGTTGTTGGGTTTTTACTACTGCCGCTCCTTTCTCTTCCCACAAACCCTCTCTCTCTCTCTGGGATAAAAGAAGAAACCCTTACTGTGCGTTCTGTACGCGTTTTCTAAAAATGGAAGATCAGTACGGAATAGCAGATGGATCTATTACAGTTTGAGAATTTTTATTTTATTTATTTTTGTTTCCAAATTTCTATGATGTGATCTCACAATCACTTCTGGAAATATTTAAGCAAAAAACCAGTGTCTTGTTTTGGACAACATTCATGAAAAGCGTGTGTAGCAGCAAACACCTGATATTGGCCAAAGTTCTGAGGTACTTTTGAATAAAAAAGTCAATTGTCCAAAAATTGGATTAGTCTACCCCTAAAGAATCAAAAATATCATTTGAGTCTGTCCATACTTAGCAAAATATCTTTCTAAGATATTTGAATGTTGCTTTGCAAAATATCTTTCTAAGATATTTGAATGTTGAGGTTCTAGGGATCTCACATGATTTGAATGTTGTTTTGCAAAGATGTGATCAAGATCTCTTGAATGCATTGAAACTTGTTAATATTGCCAAGCAACGACTTCAGGAGATGAGGGATGATGGGTGGGAAAAACTTCTTTCTAAGGTTGTGGCAATTTGCAACAAGCATGAGTTTGATGTGCCTGATATGGATGCACTATATGTCCAAGGAAAGAAATCTAGGCGACGAACTTCAAGTGTTTCTAATATGCATGATTACAAGAATGATTGTTTGTTTAGTATTTTAGATTTGCAGTTGCAGGAGTTTAATGCTAGGTTTGATGTGGAGAACACCGAACTTCTATATCAGGTCGCATGTTTGAGTCCTTCATTGCCATTTGCACTTTTGACGAGGATAAATTGTTGAGGATGATCAATTATATCCTAATGATTTTTTAGAATTTCCAAGTGATAGTTCAAATCGCCTTCAAAATTATATTAAAGATGTTCGATGCGATCCAGATTTTTCAGAGTTGAAAGGACTTTCAGATCTTTGTAGAAAACTTGTGGAAACAAACAAGTGCACAACATATCATGTGGTGTATAAACTTGTGAAGTTAGCGTTGATTTTGCCCGTAGCAACTGCAAGTGTTCAACGAGTCTTCTCAGCTATGAAGTATGTGAAGAGTGAGTTATGTAGTAAGATGGGTGATCAATGGTTAAATGATCGTCTTGTAACATTTATAGAAAGAGATGTACTTAAAACTATTAGTAATGATGTTATTTTAGCACATTTTCAGGAAATAGACGATAAATGTAGGCGATTTTCTTTGTAAATGTACGGATTCTTTGTTATTACTATGACTTTATTTATGTATTATTTGTTATCTTTAATGTAATTTTAATATATATTTTATCGTTCGACATTTTTTTTTCATGGGACGATCGGTGCACCAATGGTTTTCTGGCCCCGGATCCGCCTATGCCTCCTCTAAAGCTAAGCCGCCGCCGATTTCAAATGCCGCCGCCGATTTCAACTAGATCCACCGCACCGATTTCGACCAGCTCCGCCGCCGCCGATTTCGATCTTCACCACCGATACAGAGGAATTTAGAAACGGAGGTACTAACAATCCTTTCTTATTGTTTTTCTTGACTCATCGAGGTCAACTTTATTGAAAAACCGTAAAAGACAACCGATTATCCTTTCTTATGCTTCGCTTTTCTATCCGGATTATTATTCGGCCGTACATGCATATTACGCTTCTTTCTTTCTAAAGATTTCATTTCTTAAGACATAAAGATGAAGGACCTCTCCCGTAGTCACCGAAGCGACAAGTGAAAATCAAAAAGTTATGGTGTCACTAACTCAAAACAATTCCTCAAATAAATGCACCACTCTTGTTCTTTCTAATTTATCAACATTATTTTTTAATGTTGATAAAAATAGACTTTTATAAATCCGTGAGTCTGCCTAGTTCAAGCCCGCTAGTGGTTGGGTTAGATTTAGGTCGATCCATAAATTGTCGAATTCGCTTAAATTTGGGTTTTTTTGACCGGACCGCTTAGCACAACGCAAGAGTTAGCCGAAATAGCAAGGGCTAACCCGCTTAACATTTCTAGTTTTTACCATACAATACCCTTAATACCCGAAATACAGGGAGCAATGGAGGTGGTCTCACGGATGCTTATCGCCGCCGCCGCGTGTAACACCCCCAAGTTATTCAGTATATTACAAAGACCGTAAGCCCCACCGTGGGACTCACAAGGCTAAACATATGCGAACTATAAATCTCGACCGAGAAGGTCCAAATACAATGAAATGAAAGACGATACAAAGGGTATTCAAACCATATCCAATGTATCAAATACATCACAAGACAAAATCAAAACCTCAGACACAGCCTAACATCAAGGGAGATGGAAAACAATACTCGAGTATTCAATAACCATTCCAAGACAACAACACCGAACGGAAAACTCAAAACATAACCGGAGGAAAGACACAGATCACACTTGCCCACCATCTTCATGCCGACCCGATACTCGCCTCGTCCGCTCTTCTTGAACTCAAATACATAAAGTATTTCCCGTAAAGGGGTTAGCCGCCGAATAGCTAGTGCAAGTATATCAAGTATGAAACACAATACTCCTCGACGATAAAGTAAATGTAACCGTCAATTCAACAATTCAAGACTAGTATTCCTAATAACTAAATCTCATAAAGATCACATCAATACATATATGAATACCGTGGAACCGCACTGCAGGCTACTAACCTCGTAGGACCCGCCGGTCCGTCCCAGAGTGGTTCGCTCATATCATACGTGGAATCGCACTAAAGGCTATGAAACCCTGGGGAACCGCTGCCCCACCCAGAGCGGATATAAATAATCATACCATTAATATATCTTACTTTCAAAGTCGAGAACGTACAATCATAAATATATACTTGCCTTTGAGACATCGAGAAATCAAACGGAAAAAGGGTATGAGTTCGGTAGGTCCAAGAACGCGCTTCCGGCATCTAAACGATTCGCAAGGAATATGATAATCAATTATCCATATTCAAATTACACGAAGAAACTCCCGAAACCCATCTACAACAACAACATCTAAGCCTTAGTCCCAAAATGATTTGGGGTCGGCTAACATGAATCAAACTTTGAAACCGTCAATAATCGTTACATAAATAACATAAAAGGAAAAAAGAGGGAAAAAGTAGAGAAAAAAGCAAATAAAAAAAGAGAATGAATGTAAAAAAAAAAAAATCCTGAAAAATAAATTAAAAGATAACATGAAATAAAAGAAAATAGGAATTAAAAAAAAAAAAAGAAATCAGACTCCATCCACCATCCGTATTCTTTCCCGCCACATTTGCCGATCCATCGCCATACTTTCTCCAATTCCAAGAAACCGCATATCATTTTCAATCATCTTTATCCAAGTTTTCTTGGGTTTTCCTCTACCTTTCACAACATTACTTGTTCCCCAACTTTCTAGCCTCCTCACTGGGGCATCAATAGGTCTTCTTCTCACATGACCAAACCATCGTAATCGATTCTCCATCATCTTGTCTTCTATAGACGCAACTCTTACCTTCTCTCTAATCACCTCATTTCTGAGCCGATCCTTTTTTGTATGACCACACATCCATCGTAGATACGATCTCCGCCACATTCATCTTTCAACGTGACATCGCTTTATACCCCAATAATCGGTGCCATATAACAAATAAGCAGCCTAATTGCCGTGCGGTAAAATTTACCCTTTAATCTATGAGGCATGCCAGATCACATAAAACCCCGTGGCACTCTTCAACTTCAACCACCCCGCCTTTATTCTCATGAGCCACATCGCCATCTAGCTCTCCATCCTTTCGATAATAGATCCAAGATACCAAAAGAAAGTGGATCCATGAACAACTTTCCCATCAAATGTGATCATCCCCGCCTCTCTATCACTGCGCTTAAACCTACACTCCATATATTCGCCTTACTTCGCTCACCTAAAGCCTCGAGCTTCCAAAGTATCCTCCAAAGTTCCAATTTCACAGACTCCAACCTTCGCTTCATCAATCAACACAATATCATCTACGAACATCATACACCACTAACGCCATTTCAATTTCTCTTGTCAATTCGCCCATGACTATGGCAAAGAGAAAAGGACTAAGAGCAGATCCTCGATGCACCCCAATCGTAATAGGGAATTCTTCCGTCCTCCCAACATTAGTACGTACACTTGTACTAGCTCCTCATACATGTCCTTTATAATGTCAATATATTTCCGCGATACACCCTTCTTTGCTAAGGCCCACCAAAGTACTTCTATCGTACTTTATCATACGCCTTCTCTAAATCAATAAAACCATATGCAGATCTTTCTTTTATCTCGATAATGTTCCATCAATCACGGATAAGATAAATCGCTTCCATGGTCGATCTTCCGCATAAATCCAAACCGATTTTCTCGTTATCTTCACACATTTCCCGATCCTTTGTTCAATCACTGCTCCCACAACTTCATGGTAATGACTCATTAGTTTAATTCCGCGATAATTAGAACAATCAACATCACCTTTGTTCTTATACAAAGGGACGAGAATACTTTTCCTCCATGCCGATGGCATCTTATCGCTTCTCCAAATCTTATTGAAAAGCATAGTTACCCATTCGATCCCTCTCTCCCCAAACACCTCCAAACTTCAATAGGTATACCATCCGGTCCTTCCGCTTTCGACCCCATCTTCTTCAATGCAATTGTCACTTCACCCTTTTGAATTCTTCTCTTAAACTCTGCTAACCATACTTGAGGGGATGTTTAAATTCCCAATATCTTGTTCTTGACGGCCATCAATAGGGTATCAAAGTATGACCTCCATCTCTCTTTATCTCTTTATCTTGAACCAAAACTTTTGGTCACTATCTTTACACATTTAACTTTTCCAATATCTCGCCTTCTTCTCTCTCATTCGAGCAAGTTTATAGATATCTTTTTCCCCTTCTTTAGTATCTAATCTTGCATATAATTCTTGATCGACCTTTGATCGTGCATTTCGCACCGCCTTTTTAGCTTCGCTCGAGCTTTCAGTACTTCTCATAATTCTCATCGCCGAGCATTTACCCAAGACCTTATAACATTCACGCTTGGTCTTTATCGCTTGCTTAACTTCATCATTCCACCAAGACGTGTCCTTACTTGATGGTCTGCTTCCTTTAGATTCTCCTAGACTTCTTTCGCAACTTCCTTTATGTTATGCTCCAACAAGTTCCACATCGAATCTATATCCATCTCCGTGCAATCGACCAAATACCACTATCAGCAATCTTAGCCACAAAAGTATGTCGACTCTCCTCGAGCTTCCACCACTTAATTCGAGGGTCAACTTGTGGTCTTCTTCTTAAGTGCCTCTTACCTCGAAAGTCAAGCACCACAACCCTATGGCCGTGGTCAAAAGACTCTCACCGGTATCACCTTGCAATTAGTAAAACTTTTCCTCCAAACATTCCTTACTAAAAAGAAATCAACTGACTTCATTACCTCCGTTTCTATATGTCACCAAATGAGAGTCCCTTTTCTCGAACCAAGTGTTCATAATACCCAAGTCATGAGCTAATGCGAAATCCAATATACCATTTCCTCGCTTCATTCCCGTCCCCAAAATCAAAGCCACCATGAATGCTCTCAAAGCCATCTCTCGCTAACACCGACATGCCCATCGAGGTCACCACCAATGATCAATTTCTCACCCATAGAATTGCTCGACAACCTCTTCCAAATCTTCCCAAAATTCTTGTTCGATCGATGCATCCAATCCTACTTGTGGTGCATAAGCACTTATGATAGTTAGAAACTCATCCCCTATCACAAGCTTAATACTCATTATTCTATCGCTCTTTCGACACTTCCACCACATCATCAATGAATTCTTTATCAATGACGATACCCACTCCATTTCTACTTCTATCCTTTCCAGAGTACCAAAGCTTGTAACCCCAAGGAGCTAACACTCGCCTTCTCGCCAACCCACTTAGTCTCTTGTAGACACATTATGTGAATTCTCCTCCTTTTCATAACCTCCCCACTTCGCCGATCTCCCACAAAGAGCCAACGCTCCAAGTTCCAAACCGCACCTTACTACCCTTACTAGCCGCAAGAACTAACTTCTCTGCCTCTGTCTCTCGTCCACACCGCAAGGATTCTCGCACATTCGACACCACACCCATACTTCGAGGTGACGCGCGCTCCGGCGACGACCTAGCAACCCTTACATATTTTCCACTACACCCGGCCTATGAAGTGTAGCGCATCCTTGCTCATTCGACACCATCCTCGATGTAAAGGTGGCGCGCCGCTTCTGGGCGACGACCTAGCAACCTCGCATACTTATCACCGCACCCGGCCTATGAAATGCAGCTGCTGTTTCGAGGAGACGCCCCAACAATTTTCAATGTTTGATTCATGTCCATGGAATGTGACGAGTTTTACGCTGGCTGCCACTAACCTACCGCAACCCTCCTCTTTTATCCGGGCTTGGGACCGGCAATGGATGTCAAGAAGACACCCACAGGCAGAGTTCCGAAACCCATCTACGATTCATGAAAATACACGGATAAACAACTAGAGGTTGGAAAATCGTCCAAACTCTCACAAGTCCGAAAACGGCACAATCTAATCCATAAAATCGTAGGAAAAGCATGCATACGGGATAGATACATCATAATCTCAAGGTTCTCAAGCTTCAAAACGGATAAATCGGACGAATCTACGAAAAACCCCAAAATTCCCAAAAATAGGGTTCTAAGGATTTTTACCTTGATTCGGAGGATAGAGATGTACTAGATGTTGCATAAACCTTGTTATCCAACCCAAGGTGACGATATCTGAAAAAGGACTGCCTTAAATCGCCCCAAATCGCCTCTCCCGACCTCTCCCGATCGGAAAAAGTGGAAAAGATGTGAAATGACAAGTGTGGGCCGATCGTCCCTTATATACTCGTCCCGCCTAGCGCACGCTTACGCCAATATTAGCGTGCGCGCTAACGGGTCACCTTGTAGTCCAGCCGTTATCGCTATAAGACGTTAGCGGCGCTACGAAACATCCTTTGCAGGCGCTAATCGTGTCTCGCTAAAATCTCGCCACTGCCTCACCGCTAGCGTAAGCACCGAGAACTAGTGTGCGTTACGCAACACCTATACGGACGCTAGCCGCCGCCAGCGTGCGTTACTCGCTAGTCTAGAAAGTCTCAAACCTCACTGCCTCGCCGACTCGGTCATAGCGCGCGCTACGCCATGGCTTAGATGCGTTATGCAACAGATTTAACGTGCGCTAGCCAAGCTTCAAGATACGCTACCCGATAGTCCCGTAAACCTGCAACCTCATCGCCTCGCCGATCACCATTAGCGTGTGCTACGGACGGATGTTAGCGGCGCTACTAACTACGAATAAGGCGCGCTAACGAACTCCTAGCGCGGCGTTAATCCGCCCGTGCAGAGTAGTTCGAGTTCGTTCTCGACTGATCGTCCCTTAGCGCGCGCTACGGCTCAAAACTAGCGTGCGCTAATCAAGTAGAATTAGTGTGCGTTAGCCTAGGCCTAGCGTGCGCTATGTCTCTAGCCCAGAACACTTCCGCAAGGTCTAAACAACATGATCGAGACCCAAAACAAGATACGAAACTCAATAACAATATCAACAACATCTCCATGCATTTACAGAGCGACAAAATAAAGAGAACGACAAAGTCAAACAGTCAATAAAAGTACGGGTATTACATTCTCCCCCTCTAAAAAGAAGTTTCGTCCCGAAACTTAAGAAATAAAAAGTTCGGGGTAATCCACCCGCATATTCTCTTCCGTCTCCCAAGTCGCCTCCTCGACTCCATGTCTCGACCATTGCACTTTAATCAGTGGAATGGTCTTATGCCGAAGTTGTTTCTCGCGACGCTCAAGGATCTTCACGGGTTTCTCCTGAAAGGTAATATCCTCGGCTACGTCAATCTCACTGTAGTCGATAATGTGGCTCGGATCCGGTACGTACTTTCTCACCGAGACACATGAAAAACACTACGGACGTGACTCAAAGTCGAGGCAACGCTAAGCGATAAGCTAAATCTCCAACTCGTCTAAAATCTCGAAAGGTCCGATATACCTTGACTAAGTTTCCCTTTTTCCCGGCTTAAAACTCCTCCGTCGGCGACACCTTGAGCAAGACATGATCCCCACTTCAAACTCCATGGTCGACGACGAGTATCAAAGATAAGATTTCGACGACTGGCAACAAAGAATCGCCCTGGATAATAGAAATCTTTTCCTTAGTCTCCATCAACATATCCGGCTCCGCCGAAGCCTCGCCCCAACATAATGGCGACTTACATCGCCTACCATAAAGTCCTCGAATGGTGCCATTTTGATCGACGATGCCAACTATTATTGTAAGCAAACTCGATCAACTGTAAGTGAAGCTCCCAATCATTACTCCGCCTAAGGCACAAGCCCGCAACATATCTTCTAACGTCCGAATCGCCCTCTCGTCTCGATCGTCCGACCGAGGATGAAAGGAAGTGCTCAATCTCAACTCGCACTCCAAAGCCCGATGAACGGCTCGCCAAAAATGCGATACGAAACGGCTGCCTCGATCCGATATAATGGTCTCTGGGGGCACCGTGCAACCTCACGATCTCAAAGAATAAAGGTTCGAGCTACCTATCCTGGCCCCCAAGTATCCTTAATACCTAAGAAGTGTGCAGACTTGGTCAACCGATCGACAATTACCCAAATCATATTCATTCCGCCCGAGTTCTCGCATGCCGCTGATGAAATCCATAGAGATGTCTTCCCACTTCCACTGGGATGGGAAGCGATTTCAACAACCCCACTGGGTCGTTGATGTTCGATTCGACTTGTTGACACGCCAAGCACCATAAGACAAACTCCGTGACATACTTCTTCATGTTATTCCACCAAAATTTTGCTTCAAATCTTTGTACATCTTACTCGTCCTGGGCGGATTGAGTAAGGCGTAGATGAGCTTCTGAGAATTCTCGCCTCAACTCTAAATCGCTCTAACACAAAGCTCGCCCGAAATCTCTAATACTATCCTCGTGAATCATAAAGCCACGAGCTTTTCCTTTAATTACATCTTCCTTCAGTTGAGAAATCATCGGGTCACTCCACTGCTTTCCTTTGATGTCATCAACCAAGGACGAAGTAATTTTGAGAGTACACAACTGTCCTTGTATTCGATGAAGCCAAACTTCTATCCCTTGCTCAATTAAATCCTGGCGAATTTTCATCTGAGATGTAAGAACCTCAAGCATATGAAGAGATGCCGATTTGCGGCTCAAAGCATCCGCGACGACATTTGCCTTTCCGAGGTGGTAAAGAATTTCCAAATCATAATCCTTTATCAACTCTAACCAACGTCTCTGTCTCATATTCAAATTTCATTCTCGATCAAAATATACTTCGTGCTCTTATGACGGTAAATGTGACACGAAGAACCATACAAATAATGCCGCCAAATCTTGAGTGCGAAGACAATTGCGCAATTCCAAATCGTGAGTAGATAATTCATCTCATAAGTGCTTTAATTGTCGTGATGCAAAAGCTATCGCCTTATCATGCCGCATAAGTACACTCTGCACTTGACCAAGCGCCACTATAAATCAGAAGCCCTCACTACCATGTGGTAAAGTTAAAATCGGTCAAGCCAAACGCCTCTTCGCTCATCAAGCTCGTTGTCTTTCATCCGTCCAAACAAACTTTTCGATCTTCTCGAGTAATTTCGTAAGCGGCCGAGCGAGTTTCGAGAACCCTCGACAAACCGATGGTAATACCCAGCAAGGCCCAAAAAGCTACGAACTTCCTTAACATTTTTAAAGTGTGCCCAATCTAAGATCGCTCAATCTTCTCGCGGTCTACACGAACCCCTTCTACTAAATCATACGGCCGAGAAACATAACTTCTTCCAACCAAAATTCACATTTCGAGAATTTCGCATAGAGGTGCTCTTCTCAAAATGTCTAAAATCAAACGTAAGTGTCGGCATGTTCTTCCTTATCTCGAGAATAGATCAAGATGTCGCAATAAAGACGACTACACACTGCCGAGGTACTCGATGAATATCTTATTCATTAATCGCATGAATATCACGGTGCATTAGTCAACCCAAAAGGCATAACTACAAATTCATAATGTCCATATCTCGTCCAAACGCCGCCTTCTAATGCCTGACTCTAACCCCGAGTTGATAATACCCGGATCTTAAATCAATCTTTGAGAAAATTGCAGCCCCTTGCAATTGATCAAATAAATAGTCTATGCGAGGCAAAGGATATTTGTTCTTGATGGTTACTTTGTTCAGCTCACGGTAGTCGATGCACAAACGTAGTGAACCATCATTCTTCCTTACAAAAAGAACAGGCGCGCCCCAAGGCGAAGCGCCTGGCCTCGATGTACCCTCTTTCCATAAGTTCTCCTAACCGATTCTTCAATTTCGTGATCTCTAAGGTGCCATCCGATAAGGTGCTTTAGAAACCGAGCCGCATCCGCCTAAGTCTACGTAAAATTCTATCTCACGATCTCGCGTAATCCCGGAGATCGTCCTAAAAACATCGGATACTCATTAACAACCGAATCAAGAGAAATCGACTGCTCTCTTCCGCTTTTCAAGGCATAACACCAATAACCTGCATAACCTTTATTCAAAAGTTTTACTACTTTCATGGCACCGATAAGTAACTCGATCGCCCGACTTACTTCCCAAAAATGAGCACTCGATCCGTCTTTAGTCATCATGGTGATAACCTTGGTACGGTAATTCATAATTGCTTGGTGATTATCAAGCCAATCCTCGCCGAGAATCACGTCCTCGCCTTCCATATCGACTACAATTAAATTCGATAACCAATCCATACCGGATATAATCACCTAAAATCTCTAATCTCCTGCCTCCTCATAATTCTATCCCCGCAGGCGCTTCACAATGAAGGTATTGCAAGAAGTCATACAATTTATATTCAAACGACGTACACACTCTAAGGAAATAAAAGAATGTGTAGCACTCGTCATAGTAGTCAATAGCGGCCATAGCGGCCGCTATAGCGGTTCACGAGCGAGCGGCGGCCCGCCGCTAATCCAGTCATTCGCGCGGCCTTTTGTAGCGGCCGCGATCCGCCGCGTGCTATTGCGCAGTTGGCGAGAAGCTTAGCGGCCGCTAAGTTCAATTTTTTTAATGTCAGAAACATAAATAAGTATTAATAATAAAACCTAGCAAAAACAGAAACCGCTAATAAAGCCCAACCCTAATTACCATAAAGCCCAACCCCGCAAAAGAACCTATATCTCAAGTCGATCGATCACGCAAAAAAGAAAATATCCTCCTACCCGCCGCAAAATTCCAAGCCGATTGCCTAACCTAAGCCGATCGCCGCCGCTCTCTCCGTCCCCGCCGCTCTCCATCAAAGTAAGTATTTATTTTTACTTATTCTTGTTTACCCTTTCAGCATCGTTGTAGCCTCGCATGCACACTGCCTTTTGTTTATTGCTTTCTTTTGTTTAATAGAGCAGATATGCATCGCTTGTTGTCGTGAAGCTTTCAGATTGTATAGCAGCTTTTTAATTTAATTTTTAATGTTATAAATAAGGTTTTATTTTTATTTCGCAGCGGTTTTTTTTTTTGTAAAAAAATTTGCAAGATAATTACCTTTTGAAGGGAGTTTTTTATTTGTCATTCTGTTTTTAATTTAATTCTTTAACTCACTTTAATTTTTGTTTAATTTGCAGTCAATTATGACAAGTAAAAATGCAGAAAAAGAGGTGGATCCGGGGTGGAGCCATGGTCAATTAGTGATGAGAAACATATTTGCCTGACTTGTTTTATATATATATATATATATATACCACTTTTTTACAAACTTGTCGCTATATTTGAATTTAGCGGCCGCTATTGTACCGCTATCGCTATATAGCTAAACGGGCACGTGACCGCTACGGGCCGCTAATCGCTATTGACTACTATGGCACCCGTATCAAAAAGTACACGGACTGGATGAGATAAAATATGAATGGTACCTGAAGCCACTGTCGCGTCGGGTTCGTCTGTTCGACGCAACTCATAAACCCGTGGTTGTACCGAACCGACGCTAGAGTTTCCCCCTCCAGCCGCTCGACTTCGCCCCGGCCCCGCCGAAATTCCGTTGAGGTTGACCAAAAGATTGTCGCCGATTTATACCTTGGTCAAGTGGTGTCAGCGTAAGCCCGAGTGTCCAAAGTCCGATTCGCCTCTAACAATAAGCCGCCTATGTCCCAATTGTCCGCACGTGTAACACTTCAATGGTGGAAAGTTACATTCCAAATTAACGTGGCCTGGACGACTACAATTGTAGCAAGTCACCGTGCGATTTGTCAGATCGTGAGTAGAACTGTAACCCCTCTTTCCCTTATTAGAATGTGACGCTTGTCCGTAGAACTGCTAGTCGTCTCGCGACTTCGAAAGTTGCCACCCTTAGAGCCGTAAAAATTTCCCGCGACTTTTCGCTTCTTCTGTTCTTCAACGGTATCGTTGTCGGGCTTAACATATCACGGGCTAAAGCTCGTCCCGATACTCTTTCAAGGTGGTACAATCAAATCCGCCATGTACCGCCGTAAGTCCAAATTCATCCGCATATCAAAATAACGGATCTTATCACGCTGCTCCACACTCGATCCTTCACGGATCAGCTTGTTGGTCAGACTTACAATCGCTATAAACAGAATATTCTCGCGGTTTAGACTCGAAAAAGGCTCTGATTCGGCCCTCTCGCACCGGCCAAGGACAAAACTCGCCTCCAAAAGCTCCTTAAATTCATCCCACGTGGAAACACGATCCCGTGGCTTGACGACCTTCCACTGTAGCGGCCTCCTTAGTGAGGAAATACCGAGCAATCGGTACTTTCCTCACTTCGGGGCAATCAACCGCCTCGAAAATCTTTTCCAATTTCGCTAGCCAATCTTCCCACTTAACAGGTCTGTGGCACCGCTAAATCGTGGAGGGTGCATACAGATTACATTCTCAAGCAAGGCATCCGTGTTCGGCTCTGATTATTCAATTGAACAGCTTGGGCTAAAATGGTCATCTGGTAGCCAATTGTTGAAGTACATTCGCAACTCCAACGTCCGCGTTGTTCTCGCCATTCGATCGTCAGGCCGACTTTCTGTCGTGGATGCACCGAGTTCGACAAATCGGGTTGGTTGACCCGCAATGTAATCGATGGAAACGGCCGCGCCACGACCTCTACCATGTCCACGGCCACGGACCCTACCAGCTGAAATACTGAAGAACACATAAGGCACGTAAGTACAGTTCAATCGCACGTCATCAAAGTGACCGATTCTCAAAAATACCAAAATAGAACTAAAACGAATAAAGAAACACTCGAAGAGTAAGAGGTCTTACAAGTACCGGTCGCACTGTGATGATGGCAGAGTAGTGATACTGTGGACAAATGACGACTCGTTCGAACCAAAAGACCGACACTCTGTATCCATGACCTAAGCTCGATACCATATTCGTAACACCCCCAAGTTATTCAGTAGAGACATATTACTGTAAGCCCCACCGTGACTCACAAGGCTAAACATATGCGAACTATAAATCTCGACCGAGAAGGTCTAAATACAATGAAATGAAAGACGATACAAAGGGTATTCAAACCATGTCCAATGTATCAAATACATCACAAGACAAAATCAAAACCTCAGCACACAGCCTAACATCAAGGGAGATGGAAAACAATACTCGAGTATTCAATAACCATTCCAAGACAACACTCAACGGAAAACTCAAAACATAACCGAGGAAAGACACAAGATCACACTTGCCCACCATCTTCATGCCGACCCGATACTCGTCCGCTCTTCCGAACTCCGAAATACATAAAGTATTTCCGTAAAGGGGTTAGCCGTCAATAGCTAGTGCAAGTATATCAAGTATGAAACACAATACTCCTCGACAATAAAGTAAATGTAACCGTCAATTCATCAATTCAAGACTAGTATTCCTAATAACTAAATCTCATAAAGATCACATCAATACATATACGAATACCGTGGAACCGCACTAAAGGCTACTAACCCTCGAGGACCCGCCGGTCCGTCCTAGAGTGGTTCGATCATATCATCCGTGGAATCGCACTGCAGGATACGAAACCCTCCTACCGGCCTACCAACCCAGAGTGGATATAAATAATCATGCCATTAATATATCTTACTTTCAAAGTCGAGAACGTACAATCATAAATATATATTTGCCTTTGAGACATCGAGAAATCAAACGGAAAAAGGATATGAGTTCGGTAGGTCCAAGAACGCGCTTCCGGCACCTAAACGATTCGCAAGGAATATGATAATCAATTATCCATATTCAAATTACACGAAGAAACTCCCGAAACCCATCTACGATTCATGAAAATACACGGATAAACAACTAGAGGTTGGAAAATCATCCAAACTCTCACAAGTCCGAAAACGGCACAATCTAATCCGTAAAATCGTAGGAAAAGCTTGCATACGGGATAGATACATCATAATCTCAAGGTTCTCAAGATTCAAAATGGATAAATCGGACGAATCTACGAAAAACCCCAAAATTCTCAAAAATAGGGTTCTACGGATTTTTACCTTGATTCGGAGGATAGATATGTGCTAGATGTTGCATAAACCTTGTTATCCAACCCAAGGTGACGATATCTGAAAAAGGACTGCCTTAAATCACCCCAAATCGCCTCTCCCGAGCTCTCCCGATCGGAAAAAGTGGAAAAGATGTGAAATGACAAGTGCAGGGGCCGATCGTCCCCTTATATACTGTCCCTGCCTAGCGCACGCTACGCCTCAATATTAGCGTGCGCTAACGGGTCACTCGTAGTCCAGCCGTTATCGTTATAAGACGTTAGGCGCTAACCGTGTCCTCGCTAAAATCTCGCCACTGCCTCGGCCGCTATAAGGCATTACCGAGAACTAAAGCATGCGTTACGCAACACCTATACAGACGCTAGCCGCCGCTTAGCGTGCGTTCGCTAGTCCGTAAAGTCTCAAACCTCACCGCCTCGCCGACTCAAGTCATAGCGCGCACTACACTACGGCTTAGTGTGCGTTATGCATCAGATTTAGCGTGCGCTAGCCAAGCCTAGCGACGCTACCCGATAGTCCGTAAACCTGCAACCTCACCGCTCTCGCCGACCACCCATTAGCGGCGCTACTGGACGGATGTCGCGCTAACGAACTCCTAGCAGGCGTTAATCCGCCACCCAGAGCAGCTGAGTTATCGTTCTCGACTGATCGTCCCTTAGCGCGCTACGGCTCAAAACTAGCGTGGCGCTAATCAAGGTAATTAGCGTGCGTTAGCCTAGGCCTAGCGTGCGCTATGTCTCTGGCCCAGAACACTTCCGCAAGGTCTAAACAACACGATCGAGACCCAAAACAAGATACGAAACTCAATAACAATATCAACAACATCTCCATGCGTTTACAGAGCGACAAAATAAGGAGAACGGCAAAGTCAAACAGTCAATAAAAGTACGAGTATTACACTGCGTGCTACGGTGCTTTGGTGCCTGTTGACCGCGTGCCTCTGTCTGTCCCGTCGGAGAGAAGAGGATGTTGTCGCGCCGGTGAGGAGACCCAATTTACTATTGTTTTCGAGTTGGTCTAACTCGAAACCCTTGTTTTTCTCCCACTAGACTAGCTGGCAGGAGTAACGTACTTGTTACTTAGTTGAAAAGAAAAATAATTTCGAACTTTTCCCCTAACAAATTACAATACGATCCAACTCCAGTCTTCCCACATCTCTTCCTCTCAAGTTTCATCAAAAGACAGATGTACACTAAGCCTTCTCCTCTCCGGCGCGATGATGGTCACAGACCCCAGTTTACCATTGTTGGAGTTGGTCTAACTCGAAACTCTTGTTTTCCTCCCACTAAATTAGCCGCTAGCATACTTGTTACTCAGTTGAGGAGGAAAATAATTTTGACCTTTTTGCCCTAATTAATCCCAATACGCTCCAGGCCTCCCACATCTCTTCATCTCAAGTTTCACTGACAGATGGTTGTGCACTCAGCCTTCTCCTATTCGGCGTGATAATAATTATAATAACCTCTCCTTTCATGTGCAACCGAGTGACTGCCCTTATTAGTTCTCCCGCTCCTCTCCGGCGCGACAACACCCTCTTCTCTCCGACGGGACAAACGGACAATACCGTATCTGCTCTCCGGCGATAGCAGAGGCGGCGCAGCAGGCAGCAGAGCACCGTAGCACGCAGACGGTAGCAATAAGCATCCATTAGTCTACCTCCAAGCAATTTTTGAAAATTCGTATCACGGAATCAAGGTGTTTTACACAAATGAGGCAAGACGTACACCTCATCTTTGTTGAAAAGAAAAAGAATATAAAAAACAACATTGTTGAAACGAAAAAAAAATAAAAAATTGTCTAACACAAAGTTCATCAACAATAACTAATACCACTATTATTGTAACAAAAACTAGTGGGACATTAAGAACTGTTGAAAAAATTATAGAGGTGATCTCTTCACCATATTCACTACAATCTATATCGTATAGTAAATTAAGGGACTGCTTGGCGCTAGTAATGATTTAGTGCAGAATGGTTGAGAGGCCATAATGGTTGAGAGGATCTCAGATGGTTGAGTGCGTAATGAAATTTGGTTGTTTGGTAATTGTTCTGAATGGTAACTCTGAATGGTCACAAATTACCATTTTACCCTTCTGTATAAAAGTAGCGATTAAAAATCCCATTTTTTCTCCCCTTGCGTACCAAAACCTCTCATTTTTATAAATAAAAACCCTAATTTTTATAAATAACTGTGTATAATATTTTTAAATTTAATTCATTTAAAATAATAATAATAATTATTATTATGTATAATATTTTTAAATTTAATTCATTTAAAATAATAATAATAATAATTATTATGTATAATGTTTTTAAATTTAATTCATTTGAAATAATAATAATAATTATGCATAATATTTTTTAATTTAATTCATTTCAATAATAATAATTATGTATAATATTTTTTAATTTAATTCATTTAGAAAATTATAATAATAATTATGTCTAATATTTTTTTATTTAAATTCATTTAAAAAATAATAATATTAATTATAAATAATAATTCTTAATTTAAGAGGGGTAAATCTGAAAATTGTTTGCCTCTTAATGGTTGAGAGAGGGTATGGATGCTTAATTGTTAAGAGGTTATTGTAACCATTAAGAGGTCATATTTTTTTTGTCAAACAGTCCTGACCTCTTAGCGATTCAGAGATAGACTCTTAATGTAACCATTAAGAGGTAAACAAACAGCCCCTAATACTATGGTAAGAATGAAACTTAATAAATTAAAAAACATAATTAAAAAAACATAAATAAAAAAATGCGAGTTTTTTAGGGGAAAATTAAGAGCCGTTTACGAAAATAGAAAAATCTTAATTAATGAGCTAACATTGTTTACAATTATAAAAAACAAGGAGTTGTTTTTTACAGAAACTAACAATGAGCTAACAATGTTTACAGAAACTAAGTTTAATTTCTAACTTGGAAAAAGATCTCTTTATAGAAAAGAAAAAGATGGCAGCTGCTTAGTGCTTAGAGGTTGTTAACTTGACAACCTAATTGACAACGCAAAAATGTAAAGACTGGAGAGAGCTTTGTTGCTTATGCTGGAGCAATGGAGGCTTGGATGCAGTGTTTCAAAAAACGGCAGACCCGTATGAGTTGACTGGAGGTGAACACGCAATGAGTTAAAGGCTTACGAGTTTGCTGTTTTTTCTAAAACAATCGAGTTTATGTCTAAGACGGACGAGTCGAATCGTTTACGAGTTTTATTAATTTTCAACCTTTTTTATTTTATTAATTTTTAAAGTTTAGTAAAAGCGCCACTTGTATTCTCCGAAAGTCCACCGTCCTCTGCCTCCCACCTTTCTTTGCCGCACGATCTCCTCTTTCGTTGATAAGAATCTCCCGTCTGACGCGCCTCTCTCCATCACTGTGTGTGTGCATAGCTAGGAAGCACGGGTGCGGGATACGGGTGCGGGTGCGTAGTACGGGATTCGAAATTCGACAAATTTAAAAATATGGGGATTCGGGCGGGGGATACGGCATATATAAAAATATTTATATATATATATATACACACACACACAAATGATAGATCCAACAAAATTCATTAAAATGCAAGAGTTTCATTGATTTTAGATACAACATTAAATTTTATTTATTTTTTACTGATAACATTAATATGATCAGAATTTATGTGTCAAAATAATAAAATGTACTTGTGAAAATTGAAATAACTGGGAAATGAATGTGACACCATTAAGTCTAGGTTCATTCATTATGGACACACATGTATACATACATATCTACTACAGTAATATTACAGATCTGTAAAGTTTGACTTCATTCTTCATCTCCCCGTCACAAATTCATCATTCTACTTTCGCTCCTTGTCTCCCCACCACAAATCATCGCTCTAATTTCATCTATTCGTGAGTACATAGTATCCTCGCAATCACAGACTCCAAATCTCCTCCGGCGACTGCAAAAGTTTCTCCGCGACTCGCAAACGGAGGCGATGGAAGCAAGAACTACTGGAAGTTTGACCGAAAATTACAGTCAATGCCCTTCCCGCACCCCCATTCCCGCACCCCCGCACCCCTCCCCCAAAATTCGTGGATACGCCACGTGGCGTATCCCGTACGCATCCCGGCGTATCCCAGACGCACTCCCGAATCCCGACGAATCCCATGCGCAGTTCTTGAGGTAACTGGCGAATCCCTGCTACCCAGGTGCATAGTTGTTAAATATCGCGATACGCGATACGTATCGGTGATACGATACGCGATACGGACAGTGTCGATACGTATCGCATGGGAATATCGCTTTCCCCCTCCGTATCGCGCGATCGCACGTATTGCGATCGTATTGTAAATATCGCCGATACGGCCGATACGTTTATACACAAATTCGGGGTTTAAATCAGATTTGGGTCGGGCTTGGGTCAATTTTGGGTCGGGTTAGGATCTGGTTAGGGTTCAATTATGATAAAATTGATATATCACAATTCACAAGTAAATAGGCAGCATCGGTCCCTTTCTTATTCTTCTTCTTCAACCGCCGCTTCTTCTTCTTCTTCTTCTTCTTCTTCTTCTTCAACCGCCTGAGCTGCCCACCTCCGCCTCCCGCCTCCGCCATTTCTTCTTCTTCTTCTTCAACCGCCGCTTCTTCTTCTTCAACCGCCTGAGCCGTCCGCCTCCGCCGCTTCTTCCCTCCGCCGCAGCTTCTTTTTCTTCTTCTTCAACTGCCCGCCGCCCAGGTCTGTTGCCTTCCTCTCTTTTCATGCTTTCAATTTGATTTTTAATTATTATATGTAAAAATTTTCTAAATTGGATTATTATATGTGATTTTCCTCAAAATCAGGTTATCATTTTTGTTCATGTGTTTTGTTCGTAGCATAATATCATTTTTTTTGAATATATTTGCTGTTTTTTTTAACATAACTACTACTTTGGTTTTTCAAGTAATTATTTCTATTGTTTACTTTATTTTTGATATTTTATAGAGTTTTTGAATTTTTTTTGTCATTGTGTTGCGTATCTCCGATATGATACACAATACGATACGCGATACGATATTTAGGGTTTCCGATACGTGATACGATACACAATACGACAACTATGGGTGTGTGTTTTATTTTTTTTTTTGTTTTCCCCTGTTTTATATGTTTCTTTTTCCTCCCCCCTTTCTTTTCTCTTCTGTGAACATGTCTTTTTTTAAGTTAGAAATTTAACTTAGCTTCTGTAAACAACTCTTTGTTTTTTTATTGTAAAATTATTTTTAGCTCATTAATTAGAAATTTTTCTTTTCGTAAACAGCTCTTAAATTCCTCCCTAAACAGCTCACGTTGTTTATTTATGTTTTTTTAATTTGATAAGTTTTATTCTTACCAAAGTATTAATTTATTCTGCAACATATATTGTAGTGAATATGGTGAAAGGATCAGCTCTATATTCTTTTTCATAAACAACTCTTGATGTCCACTACAACAATAACATCTAAAGCTTAATCCCAAAATGA
The DNA here is from genome assembly GCA_033398695.1 of Orobanche coerulescens. Classification (NCBI taxonomy): domain Eukaryota; kingdom Viridiplantae; phylum Streptophyta; class Magnoliopsida; order Lamiales; family Orobanchaceae; genus Orobanche; species Orobanche coerulescens. The sequence continues at coordinate 167,623 of JAWKAU010000212.1, forward strand.
TTTGAGGTCGGCTAATATGAATCAAACTTTAAAACCATGATCGTTACATAAATAATCTTAACGTCCACTATTATTAATTATTTTTGTTGAACTTTGTGTTAGATAATTTTTTATATTTTTTTCATTTCCACAAAGTTAAGGCATACGCCTGCCTCGTTCCGCCTCGTTTCAACAAAGATTGGTCTTTTCAACCTGTTTTATTTTATTAATTTTTTAAGTTTAGTAAGAAACGCGCTCTATTCTCCGAAAGTCCATCGTCTCTGTCTCCCACCTTTCTCTGCCGCACGATCTCCCTCCTTCCTTCTCGTTGATAAGAATCTCCCATTGGACGCGTCTCTCTCCATCACCAGGTATGTGTTTTTTAGTTTTTTGTTTTCTGGTTGTTTTATATGTTTCTTTTTCCCACCGGGGAGAAGAGGGTGCTGTCGCGCCGAAGAGGAGTGGGAGAACTAAGAAGGGCAGCCATTCAGTTGCGCAGGAGAGGAGAGGTTATTGTGATCACTATCGTGCCGGAGAGGAGAAGGCGGAGTGTACAGTTGTCTGTCGGTGAAACTTGAGAGGAACAGATGTGGGAGACATGGAGTTGGAGCGTATTGGGATTTATTTGGGCAAAAAGGTTGAAATTATTTTCTCTTACCCTAACAGCTAGTCTAGTGGGAGGGAAACAAGGGTTTCGAGTTAGATCAACTCCGACAATGGTAACCAGTGGTCCGTGACCATTGTCGCGCCGAGAGGAGAAGGCCTGTACATCCGTCTTCCGGTGAAACTTGAGAGGAAGAGATCTGGGGAGCTTGGAGTTCGAGCGTATTGAGATTTATTAAGGAAAAAAGTCGAAATTATTTTTCTCTTCAACCGAGTAACGAGTACGCTAGCGGCTAGTCTAGTGGGAGGGAAATAAGGATTTCGAATTTCGAGTTAGACCAACTGGCAACTCCAACAATGGTAAATCATGTCTCCTCTCCGGCGTGACAATATCTTCTTCTATCTGGTGGGACAGACAAACAGTACCCTATCTGCCTCTCCTCTCCAAGGCCACAGAGATGCGTTGCCAGCAGGCACCCGAGCACCGTAGCACGCAGGTGGCAACAGTAAGCATCTATTGGTCCACCTCCATTGTTCCTTCGTAAGCAGCAAAGCTTATCCCCAATCTTTACATTTTTGTGTTGTTAATTAGGTTGTCATGTTCACAATATCTAAAGCACTAAGCAGTAAGTCTTTAGGCTTGTTTTATTTTGTATTCATTGTTCTTGGTGAATTGCTGTTCAAAGAAAGAGAAATTATCAAATTGCTCCCGTATGTGGGATCAATTGGTCAAAAAGCCCCGTCGGTCTCCGGCGGACAAAAAACCCCACATTTCCTCCCCGCTTTTGCCAATTTAGTCCTCCGTCGCCTGTCGGAGTATTTCCCGGCTATCAGAGCTGACGTGGACGACACGTGGTCGATAACCACTGCTCATTTTCACAAAATAATAATAAAAATGATAAAAATATAAAATCCTAAAAATATAAAAATTCTAAAAAGTTTAAATTGTTGGTATTAAATCCTTGAGTGCTTTATTTTTGCTCTCATGATCAATTCCCGCTACGCCATCAGAGGTAATATTTTTCTCTTCATACAAAATAGATACAAATTTATACGCGAGTTTATTTTCATATGTATTTATATGTTAGTTATCACTTATTATTGAAAGGAAAATGTGATACAAGATGGTTTTAATTATTGAAATGTCAAACTGGGACCCGCACGTTTTTTGTTTCTCATTTTATTTTCTATATCCTTTTTGTTCGATTGTTAATTGATACGAATATGTTTAAGGCATAATTATCTAAGGATGAGATTCAAATGATGTTGATGCCTACGTGTTTCTCGCCTCATTTTCGTTGTTTTCAATAGCGCTTTTCATGTGCATAGCATTTTGTTCCACCATAAGATAAAGATAAATAACGTAACGCATAACATAAGTTATTCGAGCATGTCAATTAATTATTTAAAATAATATATATTTCTATTAGCAAATAAATGAGATAAATAACCATACAACCATAATAGTTAATCATTACATTCCAAAATAACTCAATCTAATTATCAAAAAACACCAATATGAAAGATTTTACATCATAAACTAGAGGTAATCATTATCGTCCAATATTATATCACTATTATCATCAATATTATCAATAATTGAAATATTCCCACTATCAAAGTTTGTTCGTTAATCAAAATCACGAGTCTCCTCTTCCTCATCAACAAGATTCAATCGTGATCTTTTCTCTATGCCTTCTGCTCCACCTAATTTTACAAGACATCTGATAGTTAAAAACACATGACATTTGAATTAAATACAAACAAAAAATTTACATATACTTGCTTAACTTTCACCCTTCTCTTTTTTGAAATAAGATAGTCATCCTCCATCACATTTTCAACAATTTCGGCTCGTTAACCCAAATCCAAAAGACTTTCAAACTCATCCCCGACACACTAATGATTGGATCACTCTCAAATAACTCATCATTTTCAAGCCATTTTGTGCCTTCGGGGAGGACGAGGTCTTCTTTTTCAAAGAATCCATTCGTCATCCGCTTCAATTTCACAACCATTGTGGGATATACTTTGTTTCTCCTCCTTATACTTCTCTCAAGTTATACTTCACAAACACCAATGCATTCAACTTGGCATGTTCAAGTCTATTCCTCTTTTTGGTATGAATCTAATATTATAAAAATAGTTGCATATAAATAAAAATTAATGTGCAAAGCATTAAAAATTTATATGCATAGTTATCGATTTAAAGGTGCTCCAATTTCTCTTAGATCGTGAAGCACTACATGTGAGACTTAGCACTCCAATGGTAAAACTAGTAAGCTCTGACGCCTTGCTTCCAAAGCGTTCCCACCATACGGCTAGTAACATAAAACATAAGGAATGTAAATATAATAGAATAGACATGAATATAGTTACGAATAAAGTAAAAAGTAAACTACTTTGCCGGAGTCGGTAACATTCTTGTTTTTCGCCATCGGGGTCCCAAATTCTCCAGTGCTTTGTTATACAAGTCCACTGATGTACGCTTTAAGACGATCTGGGAAGACCTCATCTTGTCCATGCAACCATACAACCCGTCTCTTACTTTATCACAATTCCAAAAAGTTTCACTATAACGTAATTGTGGGTTCAAATAATAACCCGCATGTAGAGGATGATGAAGTCAGATAGTCCAACATTCATCGATTTTCCTCCAAACCTATGCTTTCTTTCAACGCCCCCATAATCAATTTGATTGTCTCATTTGCTTTGTCCATAAGTTCATAAATATATCCTAATGTTGGCCTCTCCTCCGAATCAACTTCTCTCAAGACAAAAACAAGACACAAACAAGAGGAACAACACTCTTGACACAAAATGCAACGTATGGCCAAAAGTCGGGATCATTGATGACAATCCTCTTTACAATTTTTCTTCGATTGTTTGAGATAAACGAGAATTATTCCACTCATCCGAAGAAAACATTTGTTCGAGTTAGCCTTTCGACCATGTCCATGCTTTGAAGAATGAGGAAACATGTAGCAAATCGAATAACCACGGACGGAGAATTTCTAATCATTTGTATACTTTCTCATCAAGAGAGTATAGTCCCATGGCCATAAATGAACTTCACAACCGTCCTTAGAAAGCTCTATAGTGTCCGCAAAAATCTTCAACTTTGCAATATCTTCCAACATTAAATCTATGCAATGTGCCGCACATGGTGTTCAATGTTTTAAAAGGCGGTCGAGGCGCACGCCGAGGTGCGCCTTAAGGTGAGGCGGCGGAAAACGCTCGAGGTAGCGCCTACCCCTACCGCCGAGGCTTACGCCGCACTCCGTGAGGCGGAGCTTGAGGCGCGCCGAGGCGCATTTCTCCGAGGCAACCCATGAGGCACTCTATTTTCCGAGAGGAACGAGGCTTGTCAAAAAAGAAGAAACTTACTCGAGATCTAAGAAAACGAGGTGCCTACTGCCTCTCTAGGTGTAGTGTGGACCGTGTGGTATGGATGTGAGGAAAACAGGGTTGAGGAAGAATAGTGGTTTTAATATAAGGTGGTTCATGACTTGATTAACCTTATTGTCACTATTATTTTATTATGAGATGCTGTAGGAAACTTATGATATAACTAACTAGCTAGAGTTCCTTATTAAGTTTTATTTGATTCTTATTTTTAAAGAAGTAAGAAAAATGAATAAATGATAAACTTAATATAAAATTTGGGAGAGAATGCAACTTATTTCATATAAAAATATATTTTATATTTTTTTGTTGATTTTATTAGAGAAAAATAAAATCCAAATGACAAAATTAAATTTATGACCTAATTAAATTTTATGAGTCAACACTGATATTTTAGTAACTTAATATATACTTTTTTTGCACTTTTAGTAATTCCTATCAATATTGATATTTTGTGATTTTTTTAATTTGAATCAAGACTTACACCTCAATGCGCCTCGAGGCTTATGCCGCGCCTCGTTCGGCCAAAACGCCTCAAACGCGCCTCACGCCTTTTAAAACCTCCATCAAATTCTCTTTTTTCTCTTCAGTTCTTTACCCTGCATTAACACAATTTTAAGCATTATCTGTGATAATTTGAATCACATTTTCCTCTCCTACCTCATCAACAATATCATCGAGATATTTAAAAAGCAATTCACCATTTTTGATAGACGCCGATGCATCAATAGATTTCAAAAAGAAAATACCGCCTGGACTATTGACTAAAAAATTGATCAAACTTCTACTCTTTTCATCGGTCCAACCATCGGACATAATCGTACATCTATTTTTATTCCACACCTTATGTTCTTCAAGTAACACTACTGTCATCAACCTCGACCTTCAAAATCCAAGTACGCAATTCGTGCATAGAAGGAGGCTCGAGCCCTTTCCCGTTCTTGGCAATCCCTTCAACCATAGACAACCAATGAGGATCATCTCTAACATTGAAAGGAAGTGCAACGGAGAAAATAAACCGACCGACTCTACGCTTAACATCAACAAGCAAGTTTTTTTTCAATGCGGTATTAAGGGTCGATTGCTACTATCACCGAAGCCAATTGAACTACCCCCTCACTTGTAAATTTTGATGATTGCAAATTACTCTGGGGTCTTCACCAATCTCTTTCAACAATTCATTTATCTTGTTTTTAGTATCTTTAGTGTTGTTCAATGATTCTTCAATCTCTTTCTTCACATCATCCGGTACACGAAGACAGGGAGAAACACCTATCTGGGTTCGAGCTAAGTGATGCTTCAGACGAGTTATACCTCCATTGGTTACATGTTCACAAAGTTTACACACAATAAACTTTTCTCCTTTATTTTGTGATTCATACTTCCAACCAGCATTGTTTTTGGATGAATTTTTCGACATTTGAACTCATTAGAAGCTGCTCAGATTTTTTTTTTTTAAAAAAAACTGCTCAAAATATACATTAAAAAAAATAAAACACTACAGTAAAACTCAAACTCTACAGTAAAAAATCAAACTCTGCAGGTTCTTAAAAAAATCCAAGTAAAGAAAATACCTTTTTGCGATGGATTTTCAGAAGTCGATGCACAATCAATTCTTGAGCAGCTGAGAATCGCGAGTCACGATGGATTTTCTGAAGTATCGCCATCTGAAAGGTAGGGTTTTCTGAAGTATCACGATGTATTTTCTGAAGAGCCGATTATCTCAGTTTTTTTTGGAGTTCTGAAAGTTAAGGTTTTGTTTTGGAGTTCTGAAGTGTCGCGATGGAGTTCTGTACAGTGTATACTTGCGATTCAAATTACCATCTTACCCTCCAAGAATTCCAGCCGTTTTTTTTGAACATATAGCGTACGCTATATGTTCTTTCGCGTAATAGCGTACGCTATTTATGCTATTACCTGCGCGACGATTATTTAGCGTGCTATATCCTGGCATTATGTTAAAAAAACTGCGCTACGTAGCATTTCGGCCCCGTAGCGCGCTACTCTCACGAAAGCGCGAGGTTGAAAACACTGCTCATCTTCTTTTGCTTAAATTGCAGAATGATATATCCATGAAAAAACATTCGTTAATGACTTAATTTACTTCTGGCGGAGTAAAGAAGAGAACGAAGGGACAGTAAACAGTAATCATAAATTGTCTAGTTTGACTTGAAAGAAAACTACAGTAGTTTGATTTTTATGTTTGATTTACTTCCGAGTTGACTAATTTTGAAAAACAATGAAGTATGTTGAGAGACTTACAGTAAATTTAGTAAGTTAAATTTGTTCGGGCAATACTTTTGATATAATTATCTTCCCCTTCTGTTTTTTTTTCACACCTAAATCTGCTAAATTAAACTTAGAAGTATTAGATAGTTCGGTAATGTTCTCTCTGACAAGTGAAGTGAAGTACGTGAATTATTTGTTCCGGAGTAAATGAGGTTTAGTTTTGTAGACTAGATCCATAGCTCTTGGACATAGCTGTAGACGCTAATTGCTTCAATGTGTTAAATGGAATTGATGATCTTATTTGCTTTTTATTAGATGCTTCACACAATATAAGGTAATGAAGAGAAATTAAATGCATATCAGTCGAAAGAGTTGGGGGATACATTTTCACTTGGGGATTTTTTTTTTTTTTTTTTTTTTTGGCTGGATGAATTTTTGGATATGAGAATGTAATGTTCGAAATTGGTGTGATATTGTTGTGCCGAACAACAATGATTGAAATTGGTAGTTATAAATATTTGAGTGGGTGAATAGTTTTAAGAAGAAAGAAATGTGCAATGGATAGAATGTTCTTTTAGACCAAGTATGTAGATGTGAGTGGCGATAAATAATGAGTGGGTGAAGAATGTTTTCTCTGAACATTTTGGTAGGTAATCACATTTTGAGGTGAGTGTTTTTCTCCGGCAAAACCAAAGTGATCCTTTTATTTTGAAGGGGGCCTTGGCTCGCCGGTTAATGTTGCCGTGTGACCTTGACGTCACGGGTTCGAGTCCTCGAAGTAGCATTTATGCAGGGTAAGGTATGCCTACATTTTACCCTTGTGGTGGGACCTTTCCCCGGACCCTTGCTGCACACGGATGCTTTGTGCACCGGGCTACCTTTTTTTACCCTTTTTTATCCAATCGCTGCCATAAATTTTAGTTCTATATAATGTTTTAAAAGGCGCGAGGCGATTTTGAGGCATTTTGGCGGGACGAGGCGAGGCGTAAGCTTCGACGTGCGTTGAGGCTTAAGCCCCGATTGAAATAAAAAATCATAAAAATCTCTTAAAAATATCATAATATTGTATTGATATAATTTATTAAAAAATTCCCTAATAAAAATCACGGAACTGTATAAATTGTTACTTTTTTTAATAAAATAAATTGCATTCTCTACCAAAATTTCAACTAACTCCTGATAGTTAATTATTATTCTTTAATGTTTAAAATATTAAATACTACATTATGATATAGATTTTTTTTAGTAGAGATATATTATTTATTATATTATAATATGGGAAGAAAAGAAGAAGTGGTCAATTTGCTTATAATATTATATAATTCTTTTTTGAGTGGAGATATATTATACATTATAATGAAATGAGTGGAGATTTATTATATTATATGTATATTATTATATTAGTAGAAGAAGAGTCTGCGACTTTCCGTATATAGTTGTATAAAATTCTCCTAACTCTAATACTTGCTTAACCCTTTCTGTCGCCGGATACCACTTCCTTATCCCCCATTTATTCTCGTTGCCTACCACACTCACCTCGTCCGTTCCATCTCTTGGGTTCTCTTCTAGCCTCACAGCCCTCAACAACTACCAACTCAAAGCTAAATGACGCCATGCATGCCTCTTGCGCATCAAACCCTACGCGTCGAGGCGTACCCCTCCGTGATGCTTTGGCAGAGTGAGGCGTAAGCCTCAGATTTAAACATCAACAAAAAAAAGGCCTCAAGGCGTTTTCCGGCCGCCTCGCCTCGAGCCCCTTTTAAAACATTAGTTCTACGCAAAGGTTGTTGCGATTAATGTATGAGCGATTTAGTGCGATTATGAAATTGGCAAAAACGTGTTTGACTCGCGCTTACTCGCAAAAAGCGCAGAAAATCGCAGAAAATTGCAATAAAAAGCGTAAAAAAACTCACTATACATAAAAAGACTGAAATACCCTTAAGTAAAAACCCTACTTTATATCTTTATAACCGCTCATAGCCTCACAAATTTTGTACATCACCACAAAGAGGTATGTCTCTTTCTCCGTAACTCTCTTTCTCTTCATCTCTCTTCCTCTTTCTCTTCATCTCTCTCTCTCTCGCCCTCTTTCTCTTCATCTCTCTATATCCAACCTTACCTTTATTATTCTCAAAGTCTGATCTTAGATATATAGTATTTGTGCTATATATTTAGTACTTTTTCAGTGCCCGTTGTGTTTGATAAAATTTCCTTACAAAAATTACTCAAAATAGTTAAAAATGTCTCGCACCGCCGCATTGGGTGGAAGTATGGGAAATCCATAGAGAATGATAAGTCAAAAGTTCAAGTGCTCATTCTCGCAAAACATACATACAAAGGGTGGAATTAATCGCTTCAAGAAGCATCTAGCTGGTGGATACCATAAAGATGCTACACCATGTGATAAAGTACCCACTCATGTTAAAGAGCAGGGGCTTCTTCTTCTTCAACTCTTCGAGACGAAGATGATGATGAGGAAGAAAGAGAATTTGAGGGAACCGAGATCGAGCTAAATGATTTGGAAGCCTTTGACTTGCTAAATGTCATTGATTGATAGTTCAATACTTTACTATGACATTCCTACTAAGTTGATATTTCTACTAAGTACTAAGCTAGAGACTTTATATTATGTTTATTTCTACTAAGTTGAGACTTTTTATTATGTTGTTTCTACTAAGTTGAGACTTTTTATTATGTTTGAAACTGTTTAAAGTGCCATTCGTTGTTTGATTTTAGAACTAACATTTTTAGAAGCATATATGTATAAATAAAGATAATTATGTAAATTATTTAATTTCGACAAAAATCGTGCGCGCTTCGTAGGCGCGCTTCAAAATTGGAACCTGCGCTCCTTTCAATTTTGCGCAGTTCACAACATTGGGTCTACAAAGCTTCTGGATCTCTATGCCATGCGGACATTGAGGGCAAATTGGAAATATATACCATTCTCTTATATTTAGTCTACTGTAAACCAATAATATTGTTATTCGAGGGAGGGAGGTCTTACTATGCAGTAGTTTGAAAATATGATTTAAATTAATATTGTACATTGCATCATCTTAGAAACTGTGACGAACGATGTCAACCCAGTCAAGAGGAGAAGATAGCCCACACACGACTGGTGGTCCACGAGAAGCAGCTATCAGATTGGGTGGAAAAATAGGAGGACAGTATCGGAAAATCAAAGAACATGCTGAAACCTACCCCTACGTGTGGGGTTCTTACATCCTTGTATATGGAGGGCTTGGACTTTGGTTGACTTACAGGTGGAGAAAGCTACGGAAAACTGAAGATAGAGTTCGAGTTCTTCAAGAGAGGCTCCAAACCTTGTGGAAGTCGAACAGTCGCCTAAACCATCTGCAGTTACAGGAAAATCGACAGAATCTGCCTTGTTGGCAAACAATGCGCTCCATCTTTTGATAAAGCTGACAGATAGTTGGGTTATGCTACTATAGAATGATTATTAGTCTTTCAAGAAGCATATCTTCTGGAGAAGCTGGAGATATCATATCAGATCAGGTGCAAATCTATTTTCTTTATTAATATTATTTTGGTAAGGTTTTGAGTTTCTTGTCAAGCAAAAGATTTTACTTGAGTTTTGCTGAAGCAGTATATCTTATGTATAAGTGTAACTGACTCATGTTGAGAGAACTATTATCTCACCCGATATGTTCTTTTTTTTTTCTTTTGGTTGAAAGATCTTTAGATAGCTTGCTTCCGTATACAATATTTAGGGTAGATATATTTCCTATCCATTCCCTTATTTTTTTCGAGCTTTTGTACAAGAGCTTGAGGGCGAGTTGTGAATGGGGGGAAGTAATATCTAATTATGTGCTACATGGGATGTTTGGATTTGGCCGTGTTTTGTGTTTGGTAGACAGTCCTGATTAATGTAGATTATAGCTCAAAAGCTGGTTCCGAGCTTATAGCTGATGGATCATAGCTGAGGGTGAGGGTAATGATTTGGTGTTAAGCCTTCCATAAACTAATTCCGAGCTTATAGCTGATGGCTCAGTTGAGGATGAAGGTAGGGTTCTGGTGTTTAAGCTTTCCATGCTAAATTGTGTTTAATGATTATGATTATCATCGTACTTCTTTACTCCGTTAAATGAGTACAGAAATATTCATGTACTCCGGGCGAGAGACCGATAGCGAACAAGTACCGCGAGGGTGATATGTGTACTATTGTATTCATATAATATGAGTAATAATATTCTCATGTAATATGTATGAGGACACGGTTATTCGTGTATTTGGCCAAATGAGTATTATTGCACTCATGAGTTATTTTACTCATGTAATATGTATGGGACGATTATTCGTGTACTTGGCCAATTTAATATTATTATACTCGCATAATATGAATAATAAAAACTTATGTGCTATGAATATTTGCATCAAAAAAACTCTATATAATGAGTACTATTGCAATCATGTGCTCAGGAAAAAATGAGATAATAGTCATTTAGTTGTATGAATGCAACAATATTCTTTGACCTAGCAATATGAGTATCGAAGCGTATTTAAATATTATTTAAGCCTGGAAAAGTTTAAGCATTAAATTGCTCTTAGTTGATTTGAAAAACATGCATATACTCCTCCATTTCATAATATATGTCGCTTTGACTTTTTAATTTGAACTTTGACCATTAATTACTTGCTATTCATTATTCAAAAAAATATAAAATGTATATAATTAAAATTGTCTTTCAAAGTAGTTTTATAATATAATTTTTTAAATTTTTTTCATAACATAATTAAGTATTTGATGGTCAAATTTTGTCCTTGAAAAGTGAAAAAGACATTTAATTTGAAATGGAGGGAGTATAAAACAGTATGACAAAATTAGTCAAAAGATGATATTATAGAAAAAGACTTAAAATAATAATTCTGATGAAAAGAAATAGGTTAATTAGTCCAAAGATGATATTATAGAAAGACTTAAAATAATAATTCTGATGAAAAGAAATAAGTTAATTACAAAATGCTCTAGGCTTCTCAAAAAAGCTTGTCCAACAGTAGGACATAAGCTCTCTAAGGGGTTGTTTATCAAATTTGTTTGTCTGGATAAATTGTGTCTGTTTGGATAAATTTGTCTGTTTGAGTAAATGTGTGTTTGGGTAAATTGATACTGTTGTTTACTTTTTCATCTGAATAAACTGTCTGAATAACATAAATGACCGATTTACCCTCGAATATGAATTATGTTCTGCTTTATAAATTGTTGTTTATTTTTAAGCAATATAAATGATATAATCCAAAAATCAAAACATAAATGCATAAATTACTTAAAAATTCAATTTCAAACACAAAGAAGTCAAGTTCAAATACAAATAGCTAAATTCAAATACAAATTAGATAAATTTAAACATTATTGAAAAATCAAATTTGACTCATCTTCCATATATATATATATATATGTATTATTTAAATTTAAACAAATATTATACATAAATGATTTAATTTTGTATGTAAGTAATATATAAAATATTTAATACATATATAAATAATATCTATAATATACAATATATATTTAGATATAGAAATATATTTTAAATAGATAAGAACATATATAATAAATATTATACATATGAATAAATGTTAATATATAAGTAATATATAATATTTATTTATATATTCATAATATATATGATATTTTGTAGATACAAAAGTTTATTTATATAATAATATATAGTAACAAATATTATATATATAAATTAAGAATGTATATTATTTATATATGAATAATATATATTACATTCATTTATATCAAAATATAAAAAATTTATATTGTATATATAAATGAGTATATATAATGGGGACATGAGAGTCAATTTTTTGTCCTAAATTATTTATATTGTATATATAAATATGTGGTTTTCAATGAGGCAGAGGAGTCATTTTTTGTCTTAATGACAACACCCTTTTTCACGCTTAATGAATAAGCCATTTTTGTCTCGAATAAGCCATTAAGCCCACAAGAAACACCTCCAAACGTCCGAAATAATAAGACATTTTACCCATTGTTCGATTAAGTCACAAGTAAACAACCCCTAAATAAGCTATAAGGGTGGTGGCAATGGAGCGGTTTGAGGAAGCGGTTTGCCCCAAACCGCAGGTGAACACCGCCGCCATCTATGCGGTTTGAGTTGGAGGTTTGCACTAGCGGGGAAAATCAAATTCAACGGTTTGGTGATTGTGTGTTTATTCTTGTGACCGTTGGGAGCGTTGGACCACAAAATGTCAACGTTGGGAGAAAAGAAAATATACCCGTTGGGGTTTTAATGTAGAACAAAAAAAAAAAATCCTTTATTAATACTACACTTTACCAATTCAAATAACCATTTCCAATTCAAATTACCACTTCATCCTATATTTCATATACTTGTGTAAAAAAAGTGTAGCATGGATCCAAGAAAATCAAGAGGTGTTTCAACGTCAACAAGAGGTCGTGGTCGGGGCTTTCGTCCGCAAGTTCCACCGATGAATCAACAATACCCTCAACACCAAATGAGTCCTCAATCGGCCTACTATCCCCAACCTCCACCACCGATGAATCAACAATACTTTCAACAATAATATTATACCCAACCTCCACCATCCATGAATCCAAGCCAATATAATATATCAATGACAAGTGAGTTCGACCCGCTTAATGACTACCGTGAAGGACCTTCGCCGTGAACCAAGTGTTGAACGCGAACTACCTCTATATGGTGACGACGATGATGATGATGTTGATTTTGTTCTAAACGCACAAACTCAAATCGGTATTAATTTTTAATTTTATACGTTATTATTTTTATTTGCTATAATTTTATACGTTATTATTTTATTTGTTATTTTTATATGTTCTAATTTTATATGTTCTAATTTTATAAGTTCTAATTTTAGTTGATATACTAGATGAAGATGTTCAAGTCGTTAAAGGGAAAACAAAAACTAAAGCGGATAAAAAGTCTTGGACGTCGGCCGAAGAGGTGGCTTTGGCAAAAGCGTGGGTTTATGTCTCGACATGTCCAAAGTCGGGAATGAACAAGGTAGAGATAGGTTTTGGGGTAGAATTGTTGAACATTTCAAGACAAATGTGAAAGGTAGTACTCGAAGTCATCATAGCTTGAACACAAAGTGGGGAACTATGAATACCGCCATGGGTGTTTTTAACGGGCTATACATCCAACAAGTAATTTTTTAACTATATACTTGTGTTAATTTATATGATTGTGTTAATTTATATGATTGTGTTACTTTATATACTTGTGTTAATTTATATACTCTTAATTGTATAATTGTAGAAGCGTATTCACGAGAGTGGATGTGCCGATGTGGATGAATTGAAAAATGCCTTGGCCGATTATTAGGGGTGAGCTCGGTTCGGTTTGGTACGGTTTCTAGCTAAAACCGATACCGAGCCGCATCTTATCGGCATCTAGCATTTGAGTACCGAAATAATTCGGTTTTAAATCGTCTCGGTGTGATCGGTTTCGGTGTCGGCTCGGTAGCGGTTCGGTGTCAATGAGCTGATTAAATGGGCCACTTAAGTTGGGCTTGCGCTGCACTCCAAATTGAACTACTTGGGCTAAATCGCATAATTGTAAGTTCAAATAGAAGGATTTAGACATAATTAATCCACCTCAAAGCTTGAATAAAAATAAAAATATACTTCAATAACATGATAATAACTAAGGATTCAAAAGTCCAATATCGATCAAACAAAAGTCTTGAATTTCCTCCTCAAGACAAGTCCATCAATTCATAACAACCCGCACAAAGAAAAAACAAAGTCTGCAGAATAGTCATCTGCTTTATCGGTTCGGTTCGGTTTTTAAAGTCGGGATCCATATCTCAAACCAAAACCGAACCGCATAATTTGGTTTTCAAAATTTTAAGAACTGCACCATACCAATATCTTATTGGTTCGGTTTTTCGCTTCGGTTTTTTCGGTATTTTCAGATTATCGCTTTTGTCGGTTTTTCCGCTCACCCCTACCGATTATGATAAGAAAAATAATGACAAGTCTTTTAATCATATTGATGCATGGGAGGTTGTTNAGGGAGAAGCGAAATGGTTGGAACAACCATGTGTTCAAGCATATTTGCCATCCAATTCCGACAAACGACGAAAGNCGTTTAATCTAGCTACTACGAGTCGGGAAGCAATGACAATGTCGAAACTATTATTCCCAATCTAAATGACGACACAACTCCTACACGGAAAAGAAAAGGGAAAAAGACCGATAGCGAGGCGTCGGCAAAGAATAGTGTTGTTGAGACTTTCGAGAGGTACACGCCAAAGAAAACACAAATGTTGGAGGAGGCGATGGAAAAAAAGTGCAAAGGATGAATTGCCAAACAGCTTGATGTCGGCACAACTCGCAAATGCTCATGAAAAGGCTATGCTTCGGGCCTTGTGGTTCTTTAACGAACCGCATGATCACATAACGAATCCGGTTATGCGAGAGATCCATGTTGCCAAAAACGTGAGTACGCGGCTAAATATGGATGACCTATCGATTTTTAGATATAATTGTGTTTTTTAATGTAATTTTCTTTTTAAGTATTATGTAATTTTCTTTTTATTATTAATGAAATATTATGTTTTTATTAAATTGTTTAATATAATTATGAAAATAAAAAATAAAAAAAATAAAATTAGTTAGAGGTTTGGGAGTGACCATTGCCACTAAAAAAGTATGTAGAGATATGAAAAAAGTATGAGTGAGGTGGAATGATATTATTGGTGGGTTGAGAGCTATGGGGAAATTTGGGATTGACCACTACCACCGCCCTAAGCTAGCTTATGACAATGGAAATGTTGGTTTAACTTAGTCGTGAGATGTCGTCCTACAGTAGGGGCCCTACTCATGACTGATAAACCTTGGCCTTTTGATATGTAGGGCTCAAGGTCGACAAAAGAGCAACCTAGGCCTTTGATATGTGATCCGCGGCTACAATACCTTATTCTTGAACTATATATATGAAATGGTTTGAAAAAAATAGTTGAAAAGGTGGCGGAAAAAAATACTACTATCTTTTTTTTGGCTTGCATGAGTTACACAATTTATATATCAAGTTTTGTTCGTACTTTTTATGCTAATGTAAAATAAATTTAAGCATGTACAATGTTGTTGAATTGGTCTAAATGTCATTTTTAAAATATTATCATATCATATATACTAAAAGATTAAGTCCTAAAATTTATTGTTGAGTCTTAATGACTTCAATTTTTATGTATAAAGTTAAATGATAGGAATGTGAAAGATGTCTTTTCCTATCTACAAAAAGAGTTACGCAGATAATTATTGCTAAAAACTCTTCCTACGCTCATATATATTATACTAAAAGATTAAGTCCTAAAACTTATTGTGGAGTCTTAATAACTTCAATTTTTATGTATAAAATTAAATGATGGGAATGTGAAAGATGTAGTCTCTTCATATCTACAAAAAGTTAGGCACATAATTATTTCTAAAAACTCTTCGTACGCTCATAAGTTTGGTTAGTCTTTTCATGATTCTCATAAATTACATGGAGTATTCAACTTATGAGAAAGTATAAATAGCATGCGAATCAAGCTACCATTATGAGTCCTAAAGAAGAAGGAATTTTATCTTCCAAAGAGTGTATTCCAATCACCATTCCATGTTCACTTTGGCAATCAAAACCACCATGTTGTCATCGTGTTGCGAAAAGATAAATACTTCAAAATTCTTGTATTAGGGACGAGTTATTTGTATGTATTGGTGATAGTGGATTTGCGGCTTCGGTCCCGTGGTTTTTACTCTCGCCTTGAGGGGTTTTCCACGCTAAAATATTTTGTCTCGTGTTTATTGTTTTCTTTTTTCATTTGTTTTGATTATATAGTTGTACTTGAATTGCTCTATTCTCGGTAACTACAAAGTTATAATTGAAGAGTGGGAAGTTGTCAAACGAGGGTTTCCGCATTTCTCGTTGACGTTAGTCGCGTTTTTTCCCAACATATATTGCCAAATATACGACAATCTATAATTTAGGCCGAGGGAGATATTTATTGATTGTTGAAAGGAATTTGTTAGTGTTTGCGTAAATGTAACCATTTTGTTGTGTTTATATTTTATTTCTTGTTGTTGTCTTTATATTAGTAATTTAAATTTGGTTAAAGTTTAAACACGTCGGACAAATGCAAGTGAAATAAAATCGAAAACTTGTATTATGCATTAGCTAATATATCTAACACGTACATTTGAAATTTGAACATATGTAAGATCATCACAAACATTAAACAATTTTTGCTAATCAACCTATATATACATTTTTCGTGTGAAAATAAATAATAAAAGCCAATTACTATTCCCTTCGGTACGTATGTTAAGTTGATGATGGAATCTTGGTAATTTATTCAAGACACAATAGATAAGATTTCTCTAAACTATAATGAGAAAGCTAGCTAATTAAACTATATTTAGATAACTCATATCAATAACTTAAGCCATGCATGATACATTTGCGAAGATGGAACTACAATATATATTTATGTGTCATTAACAACCTCGCTTGATAATCTTCATAGGTTACATTTAGCTTTTTTGGGACCATTCAATTCAGGCCCTTCTTGCCAATAAATGAGAATTAATCCAATACAAAGATATGATCAAGTAATCTGCTAAGCACCGGGAATCCATATGAAATAATTAAGAAAATAACCAGAACACGTACTTATACATATTTGTACTTCAATAGTTAATTAAGTAAACTCCTAATGATTGAAGCCTGAGGACTATCATCCTCAATGGTGGACAGTAACCGGAAGAGACGATCATTGAGGTCATCGACCTCCTTGTGCAACACAAATCATTGGTACCTTCATGGAACCCGATCCTACCCAGCCATCGCCACCTCCACCTTTAGCTGAGCCGCACCACCTTTTTCACCACCACATCCTTTGCTTTCACCTCCACCACCACCTTTGCCGCCACCTCCACCACCATTTCAGCCTATATTTAGTTTGGTTTTAAGAAAATGTTTAGTTGGAATTAATTATATGGCATATCCACATGCATGGTATTTAAACATGAAGTTTTACAATTGACAATAAGGGCCTATTTACTAGCAGCTTAATGAAGTTTATTAGTTTCTTATACCTTTTCTGACAAATGATAATGTGTTTACTAGGAGTTTAATCAATAAGATAGCAGCTTAATGGGACGGTGATCCCCCAGCTCCTTATTCGGTAAGCTATCATCTTAATGGAACTAAATGACTATTATAACTAGATATTGTGTTATATTATTATGATGTTGTGCAATTTATAATTGTATGCTGTTGAACTAATTTGAATATAAATATTGAATACATTTTTATATATATCGAGGGAGTAAAATGGTCATTTCGTCATTCAGACAGTTGATTCAGGGCCATCCAAAGGTTTTAATAACTCCATGTTTCTTTGTATACCTCCGATTAAAGATCACAGTGTAACTCCATGTCTCTTTGTATACCTCCGATTAATGATCACACATGAATATTGTAACTCAATCATACTTCACATTAAATTCTGGGACTTGATCTTGAGTAATCTTGAGTACCTCCGATTAATGATCACACATGAATGTTGTAACTCAATCATACTTCACATTAAATTCTGGGACTTGATCTTGAGTAATCTTGAGTCTCTTGATTACTCCATATTAAATCAAATGATTCAATCTTATAATATAATATATTTTTGCAAGCATCTCAGATAAGTTCTATGAGGTTTTCATTTTCAATTCCATTTTTAACCTTTCTTTTCATTAATATTATATTAAATGTCATTTCATGTAGTATTATACTAACTTTCTTTTTTATTTGCTTGAAATACATGTCAAATTATGTCGTTCAATATATAACTTTGACTGTCGCAGGTTCCAAGATCAAACTCTTCTTTAGCAATTAATATATATAATTATATACTAGTGAAGATTAAAAAAATTAGTCATTCATCATGCCCTCGAATGCCACTCGGGGATGTTGAGTGAGGGCATTGTACTTGTTATTATATAAATCATTTATATAAGGCAATGAATGTTTCTTTATTTACTGGTAGTTACTGGCATTCCTAACTCATAAATATACATATAGAAACTAGTCCGTTTATTTGAGAACAAAACGTTCCACTCCTTATTAGATAAGGGGGTCGGCACTGGAAAGGTTTATAACTCAAATATTTAATCGTTCACAAGTCGATGAAACTTGACTGGGCGTTAAGTTTATGTGAAGACTTGTATGACGTGTTCTTTGACATGTAGAGTGCCTGTCGAACACTAATGGTTAGTGGGAGCACACGTTATAGGTATGCTAATTGGATTAGTATACTCGAATCGACTCACCTCGATTCGTCACACGGATTTCACTTCGGGACACCAATGACGGAATCAAAAGGTTGTGATAGGTATTCGTGAACCTTCGACTTGAGGATTTAGTAGGGATGTGCTTGTGAAGTCAAGATTTTTATTAGAGTAGTTCGACCCTGTAAATCGAAAGGCGGGGGTCAACCTCGACGTGCATCTTGATAGGCAAGTAGCAGGTCCTACTGAATACCAAGATAGAATTCTTTCTCCAGTTAGAGAGTGGGTTATATGTCTTATGCGGTTATTGGCAGATGAGATCATAAGTCTTTGGCCAAAGCATTGGAGCTAGTTGTATTAGATACACGAGAGCTCGATGATCTCGATTTGCATTAACGCATGCATAGCGTCAAGTACAGATAGGGTTTGACTGACCGTGACCCTATATCTTGATCGGGACATTTGAAAGAAGGGTTTATACATATACTGGTATTCACGACAGAATGGTTCTTGAATGATCCCAATCATTCGTTCTCGCCAGGGCACAGTGTAGGCCGCCAGCCGGCTAGGTGGTGCTACTACTCTTTGATTCCTCCAATTGCTGACTGAGACGGACCTACTGAGTCGCGCAATAGGATTGACGACGGAATAAATCGAGCTTATCATCTCATTATGAATATTAGATATTGAATATCTAAAATTGGGACATTAGATGTCTTAATCGATTTATTAGATAAATTGATTTACGGCCTAATGAATTAAATATATCACTGGTGATTAATTTAATTAATATAATTATTTCTTGGAGAAATTAATTATATTATTATGTATTTGATATGATTAACTAATCGATTAATTAATCGATATAAATACATCGTAACGGAATCGAGTTTATCTGTTTGAACTCTCGGGAGTCCGAAATAGACCGAACTTGTCCGGCTCCTTCTAGATGGCCGCCCCAAGTCACCTACTCCCTCCATTGTCTTGGTCTTCACTTGGTGGGGCACTAGCTTTGTGACAATTCAAGGGGACAATATATCACTTTGATGATTTTGTCAAAAGGGAGGTGATTTGGTATGATATGAGGAGAATATAATGAGAAGACCATATCTCCTTGGCAATAAAGATGTACTCACGGTTTAGGCAAGAAAAGGAGAGAGAAAAGAGTTTTCTCAAGGTTTTCTTCATATTCATCATCATCTTCATAACATTCATAAGTTTTTCTTAGAGAAAATATTTGTGAGATATAGAGATTTTAGATTTAAACACTTAGAGTGTTGTAATCTTGAGTTGCATAGATTCTATAACCTTGTTCTAGCCGTATTCTTGGAAGATAACGAGGTTTAGTCGTTCCGGTCGTTTCTCCGGCGCGTGGCAAGTAGAGACGCAGTCCTTTCGGCGTTGGATCATCCAAGAGCTTGGAGCAAATTGGATCATAGGGAATTCAACTAAAGCTTGGGGAATAGCTCAAGAGAAGGATACCATTTAATCAACGGACTACAATGGTAAGTTTCTTATATCTTTTGTGTTTCATTTTGATATTCGTATATACGTACCTCGATCGATCCTCGTTGGGATTCGGATCGAATTAATTTTCATTTTACCACTTCCGCTGGGCCTTCGTTTTAGGCACCGAATCCCAACAGTGGTATCGGAGCGTAGGTCTTGCGATCATATATACGATATTGGCATTTGGAATGCTCGATTAGATGGTAAATGATTTGGAATCATTTTAGTCATAATCGTGGTATATGTTTTACGTTCGTTATAGTTATATTTTTCGTAAGTTTATGTCTAATATAAATCTTAAATTTCTGAGAAATATGATTTATATTGAAGATTTGAATGTTGAAAAATATTGATATTGGATATCCGGTCAAAAATCTAGTCCCGAATCGTCGTCGGACGACTTTTCGGTCAAAAAGTGAAATCTGGCCGAGGGTGACTCGGTCGTGTCCTTGGTGACCCGGCCATGTCCGCGATCTGCAGTTACTCCCAGCGGCCGTGTGTCACAGTGACACGGGCCGTGCCAGGCAGGACGACCCGAGCGTGTCTGGCGACACCGGCCGTGCCTGGCCGGCAGGCTACCGAGCATGACTCGACCCTGCCTTGCGGGACAGGGCGTGTCTGCCGGCAGGCTGCCGAGGGTGACTCGGCCTGGCAGTCCAGTTTTCGCCCCGGCTCGATTTTTCCGTATTTTCTTGAAAATTATTCTCCCGCATGTTAAATTGGATTTAATATGATTAAAATGATTTATGGTATTTTATTTTATAAGGGAAATTTGATTAATTGGAATATTTGTGGGTGACCGAATTATTTTGAACGTTTTCATATTTCCGATTGTGTGAATCGAATGGATCGGTTCGTATTGTTGATTGGATCAATGTATCTCTACGCTTTCCATTTATATAGTATTTATTGTATGAATGCTTTTGAAATGGGGATATGGTTCGTGGACTTAGTTTTGAATCGTTCGTTTTATTCGATTGGGTTGCAAAGGTCGTTTTGAGCCTATTGTAATATCCTGAATTTTAGAATACATACCGACTAAATACGGGACTTTTAAATTTATTTGAATGTATTGGAGATACATTTCTGGTCTTGGAACATTTAAAATAAGAAAGGGATACCAGAAATGTTAGTAGAGACAAGATTGGACATTTTCTCGGAGGTGTCGTGCACAAGTATCAACTTTGAAAAATCACCACGAATTTTTGGGATGTTCAAAAATTCTGAAAATTTACAGTATTATGGAGATTTGAGTTAGCTTTCCAACGGTTCAAACGACGAGCCAATCGGAGTTCGGACAAAGAAGTTATGATCGAATTAGTGGAAGACTGTCAGCTGTCGGGCACCGTGCGTCACTGCGTGCGTCAGCGCCCGACAGCCGTCCGAGAATCCCGCGCGACCGAGGCACGGGTCGTCACTCATAATGCCTAGTCATGATGCTGTCTTAACCAACTAGGCGACTTTGAACCCGGAAAGAGTGGCCTTACCTTTAAGCCTGTCCCATAAAACTTATCTATACCTGTAGAAAATTTACACGACTTAAAGGACATACGTTTATATCCTACATTGGAGATTTGTATGTCCTCCAAAATGCTCAAAGACTCAGCGAATCAGAGCAGCCTTTTCCAGGAGACGCCCGGTAGCTGTTTGATGAAATTCCCCAGAGAATCTGTGAATTCCAGTCTGGGTTGCCTTCTTTGAACTCGATTACCTCTCAATCCGTAAGTTGTTTTACGAATACATCTCGAGCAGATTATAAAGAAAATTCATATAAGTAAAAATCTTATTTGGACTGTAGGTATTGAGTCAGAATACCTGCTTAATATGAACTGCTTTATAGTGAGTCAGCCCTGATATTTTCAGTCACTTCCAGCAACATTTCTTTTGAAGTTGATCGAGTTGTCTAGTTTGAACACGTATATCTTTGAACCTGCAAGTCTATTTTTGATAAAGTTTCATGAAATTTGTACCAGAGATACATGTTATCACAAATAAGTTTTTATTTTGATTTTTATGAAATGTTTAGTCTCCTGTATTTATCAATACATTACCGAGTCAGCTCTATATTTGTCGTTTGTATCGAACGGGTTGAATACCTTATATTTGTGTTTAAGGATGGAAAATTTAATACTATGATTATTAATATTTTTCCATATGAAAATCATGAGTTTTCAAAATTGATGACTTTGGAATATTTTTCGTATTTAAATAGTACGAAGTTTTTATTCGATCAAATAATGGTTATATCATAAATACAACCGAAAAATATTGAATATTATTTTTTATATTTAAAATAATATTCTGGAGTTTTAGTAATGAACTTGTTAAAGTTCGGATCGTCACTTTTGAGAAAGAGGAAAACAAAATTATAAAATTGGGATAGCCGTTGATCGTGGAAATCGAATGTCGTAGTATACTGTTATTGATATCGGGATATAAATATTTTGTCAAGGTGTGGGAATCGAACCTCGGGACTGATTTGCTTTACCGACCCGGCTATTTGAGGCAAGTGTTTACTTGTTCGGTTGTAATGTTTTGATGAGTAATTCCATTTACATTTCATAAGTATTTTATTGTATTGCATATTGACGAATGTTCAGTGATGTTCTAAAAAGATTAGAATGCACAGTTGATGATTGTTGAGATACTTGGACAATCTTGGGAAGATTGTAGTATTCGGATATTGTTGATGTCATTTTTGATATTCTTGGTCTATGGTATGCATTTCGGAAAGACGTCCGGATAGAGGTATATTTTATTGTAATCGTACATAGAGGATTATGTACGAGAAAGTATTCGGTATTGAGGTATTATATGGTATTGTTGTGATCTTGGGATTTTTATGGTATTATCGTGATATTGGGATTTTGACGAATCGTTGGATTACCTGGAGATGGTAAGGTTATCGTTGAGGTTATTATTCTCATGATGCATGGCATGTGAATATTTATGTTTATGTACTTGCGGTTATTTGTCGGACATTATTGCCGACCGTTGTGGGACTTGTTTTTCAGGTATTGAGGACTTTGATGGTTGCGGTCGTGAGGCGAGGATTCCGGACGATACTGGCTATGGCATATTGTTGGGGAATCGTGTATTTTGTTGTGTATATCATTATTGATGTATATGTATCTTGGACTGTATTTCTATCCGCTGCGTGAGTTCTTTCAAATGGCTTTCGGCTTTATGCCAAATGAGTTTGATTTCAAAAACCGATTCCCTTAACCGAGTTTTTGGCCTTGATCGTCTTGACGGTAGTTGGGTGTTTTCAAATGATTTTGTGAGTTTTGGAAAATACTACCGTCATCGGCCTTTTTGGCGTTTTTGTAAATGATTTTTAGCCTGGTGGGTTCCGGCGCGGGGCCCACGGCGTGTAATACTCCCGTAAGGTTTTTGGGGTGTTACAAATATGGTATCAGAGCCCAAAGTTTTGTGATAACCGGGCATGTGTGTTATGTGGCTCTACCGGTGTGGTAGTAGCGTGATGTTTGTGATGTTTTGGAACTGTATGATTTTTGAGTACTGTCGTGGTGATGTGTGGGTTTGGGGATTGTTGGTGTTCCCGAGACCGACGAGGCAGGGAGTGAACGCCGGTGCCGTGGTCATGTGCAATGTGCGGCTCCAATCGGGAAGTGAACGCCGGTGCGAGGCACGTGCAATGTGCGGCTTTCGATGTGGAGTGGAACGCCGGTGATACGTGCATGTGACAAGGAGCGGCTCATGCGCTTTAGGTGAGGAGACACAGCGTCACAGATCCCACAAAACTCGACAGTGCTCTAAACTTATTGTGGTCTTGGCGGAGACCAATTGTTTTCAAATTGTGATTGATTCTGTTTTGCACTCTTTTTGTGTCGAGATTTTTGAAATGGTGTCATATGCTAGTATCACGGGAGATCATCGACTTCACTGCACTGTAAGTATATTGTTCCAATTGTTCGATTATGATTGTTTTCTTTTGGTGATGTTGGATTTTTTTGATTAAACGGTTGTTTGTAAGAGGAGTGCAAGTTTCGAGGACGAAACTTATTTTTAAGGGGGGTAGTATGTAATATCCTGAATTTTAGAATACATACCGACTAAATACGGGACTTTTAAATTTATTTGAATGTATTGGAGATACATTTCTGGTCTTGGAACATTTAAAATAAGAAAGGGATACCGAAATGTTAGTAGAGACAAGATTGGACATTTTCTGAGGTGTCGCAGACAAGTATCAACTTTGAAAATCACCACGAATTTTTGGGATGTTCAAAAATTCTGAAAATTTACAGTATTATGGAGATTTGAGTTAGCTTTCCAACGGTTCAAACGACGAGCCAATCGGAGTTCGGACAAAGAAGTTATGATCGAATTAGTGGAAGACTGTCAGCTGTCGGGCACCGTGCGTCACTGCGTGCGTCAGCGCCCGACAGCCGTCCGAGAATCCCGCGCGACCGAGGCACGGGTCGTCACTCATAATGCCTAGTCATGATGCTGTCTTAACCAACTAGGCGACTTTGAACCCGGAAAGAGTGGCCTTACCTTTAAGCCTGTCCCATAAAACTTATCTATACCTGTAGAAAATTTACACGACTTAAAGGACATACGTTTATATCCTACATTGGAGATTTGTATGTCCTCCAAAATGCTCAAAGACTCAGCGAATCAGAGCAGCCTTTTCCAGGAGACGCCCGGTAGCTGTTTGATGAAATTCCCCAGAGAATCTGTGAATTCCAGTCTGGGTTGCCTTCTTTGAACTCGAATACCTCTCAATCCGTAAGTTGTTTTACGAATACATCTCGAGCAGATTATAAAGAAAATTCATATAAGTAAAAATCTTATTTGGACTGTAGGTATTGAGTCAGAATACCTGCTTAATATGAACTGCTTTATAGTGAGTCAGCCCTGATATTTTCAGTCACTTCCAGCAACATTTCTTTTGAAGTTGATCGAGTTGTCTAGTTTGAACACGTATATCTTTGAACCTGCAAGTCTATTTTTGATAAAGTTTCATGAAATTTGTACCAGAGATACATGTTATCACAAATAAGTTTTTATTTTGATTTTTATGAAATGTTTAGTCTCCTGTATTTATCAATACATTACCGAGTCAGCTCTATATTTGTCGTTTGTATCGAACGGGTTGAATACCTTATATTTGTGTTTAAGGATGGAAAATTTAATACTATGATTATTAATATTTTTCCATATGAAAATCATGAGTTTTCAAAATTGATGACTTTGGAATATTTTTCGTATTTAAATAGTACGAAGTTTTTATTCGATCAAATAATGGTTATATCATAAATACAACCGAAAAATATTGAATATTATTTTTTATATTTAAAATAATATTCTGGAGTTTTAGTAATGAACTTGTTAAAGTTCGGATCGTCACTTTTGAGAAAGAGGAAAACAAAATTATAAAATTGGGATAGCCGTTGATCGTGGAAATCGAATGTCGTAGTATACTGTTATTGATATCGGGATATAAATATTTTGTCAAGGTGTGGGAATCGAACCTCGGGACTGATTTGCTTTACCGACCCGGCTATTTGAGGCAAGTGTTTACTTGTTCGGTTGTAATGTTTTGATGAGTAATTCCATTTACATTTCATAAGTATTTTATTGTATTGCATATTGACGAATGTTCAGTGATGTTCTAAAAAGATTAGAATGCACAGTTGATGATTGTTGAGATACTTGGACAATCTTGGGAAGATTGTAGTATTCGGATATTGTTGATGTCATTTTTGATATTCTTGGTCTATGGTATGCATTTCGGAAAGACGTCCGGATAGAGGTATATTTTATTGTAATCGTACATAGAGGATTATGTACGAGAAAGTATTCGGTATTGAGGTATTATATGGTATTGTTGTGATCTGGGATTTTTATGGTATTATCGTGATATTGGGATTTTGACGAATCGTTGGATTACCGGAGATGGTAAGGTTATCGTTGAGGTTATTATTCTCATGATGCATGGCATGTGAATATTTATGTTTATGTACTTGCGGTTATTTGTCGGACATTATTGACCGTTGTGGGACTTGTTTTTCAGTTATTGTGGAATTTGATGGTTGTTGTCGTGAGGCGAGGATTCCGGTCGTTACTGGCTATGGCATTTTGTTGGGGAATCGTGTATTTTGTTGTGTATATCATTATTGATGTATATGTATCTTGACTGTATTTCTATCCGTTGCGTGAGTTCTTTCAAATGGCTTTCGGCTTTATGCCAAATGAGTTTGATTTCAAAAACCGATTCCCTTAACCGAGTTTTTGGCCTTGATCGTCTTGACGGTAGTTGGGTGTTTTCAAATGATTTTGTGAGTTTTGGAAAATACTACCGTCATCGGCCTTTTGGCGTTTTTGTAAATGATTTTTAGCTGGTGGGTTCCTGGCCCACGGCGTGTAATACTCCGTAAGGTTTTTGGGGTGTTACAAATATGGTATCAGAGCCCAAAGTTTTGTGATAACCGGGCATGTGTGTTATGTGGCTCTACCGGTGTGGTAGTAGCGTGATGTTTGTGATGTTTTGGAACTGTATGATTTTGAGTACTGTCGTGGTGATGTGTGGGTTTGGGGATTGTTGGTGTTCCCGAGACCGACGAGGCAGGGAGTGAACGCCGGTGCCGTGGTCATGTGCAATGTGCGGCTCCAATCGGGAAGTGAACGCCGGTGCGAGGCACGTGCAATGTGCGGCTTTCGATGTGGAGTGGAACGCCGGTGATACGTGCATGTGACAAGGAGCGGCTCATGCGCTTTAGGTGAGGAGACACAGCGTCACAGATCCCACAAAACTCGACAGTGCTCTAAACTTATTGTGGTCTTGGCGGAGACCAATTGTTTTCAAATTGTGATTGATTCTGTTTTGCACTCTTTTTGTGTCGAGATTTTTGAAATGGTGTCATATGCTAGTATCACGGGAGATCATCGACTTCACAGACCTGTAAGTATATTGTTCCAATTGTTCGATAATGATTGTTTACTTTTGGTGATGTTGGATTTTTTTGATTAAACGGTTGTTTGTAAGAGGATTGCAAGTTTCGAGGACGAAACTTATTTTTAAGGGGGGTAGTATGTAATATCCTGAATTTTAGAATACATACCGACTAAATACGGGACTTTTAAATTTATTTGAATGTATTGGAGATACATTTCTGGTCTTGGAACATTTAAAATAAGAAAGGGATACCAGAAATGTTAGTAGAGACAAGATTGGACATTTTCTCGGAGGTGTCGTGCACAAGTATCAACTTTGAAAAATCACCACGAATTTTTGGGATGTTCAAAAATTCTGAAAATTTACAGTATTATGGAGATTTGAGTTAGCTTTCCAACGGTTCAAACGACGAGCCAATCGGAGTTCGGACAAAGAAGTTATGATCGAATTAGTGGAAGACTGTCAGCTGTCGGGCACCGTGCGTCACTGCGTGCGTCAGCGCCCGACAGCCGTCCGAGAATCCCGCGCGACCGAGGCACGGGTCGTCACTCATAATGCCTAGTCATGATGCTGTCTTAACCAACTAGGCGACTTTGAACCCGGAAAGAGTGGCCTTACCTTTAAGCCTGTCCCATAAAACTTATCTATACCTGTAGAAAATTTACACGACTTAAAGGACATACGTTTATATCCTACATTGGAGATTTGTATGTCCTCCAAAATGCTCAAAGACTCAGCGAATCAGAGCAGCCTTTTCCAGGAGACGCCCGGTAGCTGTTTGATGAAATTCCCCAGAGAATCTGTGAATTCCAGTCTGGGTTGCCTTCTTTGAACTCGATTACCTCTCAATCCGTAAGTTGTTTTACGAATACATCTCGAGCAGATTATAAAGAAAATTCATATAAGTAAAAATCTTATTTGGACTGTAGGTATTGAGTCAGAATACCTGCTTAATATGAACTGCTTTATAGTGAGTCAGCCCTGATATTTTCAGTCACTTCCAGCAACATTTCTTTTGAAGTTGATCGAGTTGTCTAGTTTGAACACGTATATCTTTGAACCTGCAAGTCTATTTTTGATAAAGTTTCATGAAATTTGTACCAGAGATACATGTTATCACAAATAAGTTTTTATTTTGATTTTTATGAAATGTTTAGTCTCCTGTATTTATCAATACATTACCGAGTCAGCTCTATATTTGTCGTTTGTATCGAACGGGTTGAATACCTTATATTTGTGTTTAAGGATGGAAAATTTAATACTATGATTATTAATATTTTTCCATATGAAAATCATGAGTTTTCAAAATTGATGACTTTGGAATATTTTTCGTATTTAAATAGTACGAAGTTTTTATTCGATCAAATAATGGTTATATCATAAATACAACTGAAAATATTGAATATTATTTTTTATATTTAAAATAATATTCTGGAGTTTTAGTAATGAACTTGTTAAAGTTCGGATCGTCACTTTTGAGAAAGAGGAAAACAAAATTATAAAATTGGGATAGCCGTTGATCGTGGAAATCGAATGTCGTAGTATACTGTTATTGATATCGGGATATAAATATTTTGTCAAGGTGTGGGAATCGAACCTCGGGACTGATTTGCTTTACCGACCCGGCTATTTGAGGCAAGTGTTTACTTGTTCGGTTGTAATGTTTTGATGAGTAATTCCATTTACATTTCATAAGTATTTTATTGTATTGCATATTGACGAATGTTCAGTGATGTTCTAAAAAGATTAGAATGCACAGTTGATGATTGTTGAGATACTTGGACAATCTTGGGAAGATTGTAGTATTCGGATATTGTTGATGTCATTTTTGATATTCTTGGTCTATGGTATGCATTTCGGAAAGACGTCCGGATAGAGGTATATTTTATTGTAATCGTACATAGAGGATTATGTACGAGAAAGTATTCGGTATTGAGGTATTATATGGTATTGTTGTGATACTGGGATTTTTATGGTATTATCGTGATATTGGGATTTTGACGAGAATCGTTGGATTACCGGAGATGGTAAGGTTATCGTTGAGGTTATTATTCTCATGATGCATGGCATGTGAATATTTATGTTTATGTACTTGCGGTTATTTGTCGGACATTATTGCTGACCCCGTTGTGGGACTTGTTTTTCAGGTATTGAGGACTTTGATGGTTGCGGTCGTGAGGCGAGGATTCCGGACGATACTGGCTATGGCATATTGTTGGGGAATCGTGTATTTTGTTGTGTATATCATTATTGATGTATATGTATCTTGGACTGTATTTCTATCCGCTGCGTGAGTTCTTTCAAATGGCTTTCGGCTTTATGCCAACTGAGTTTGATTTCAAAAACCGATTCCCTTAACCGAGTTTTTGGCCTTGATCGTCTTGACGGTAGTTGGGTGTTTTCAAATGATTTTGTGAGTTTTGGAAAATACTACCGTCATCGGCCTTTTTGGCGTTTTTGTAAATGATTTTTAGCCTGGTGGGTTCCGGCGCGGGGCCCACGGCGTGTAATACTCCCGTAAGGTTTTTGGGGTGTTACACCTATTTATTTTACTAGAAATATTTATATCTAGGATGCAATTTTTAATGTAAAATTTATATGTAATGACGAAGACTGGAGGAAGATCCGTTTCGAAAAGATGAAGATTCAAGACGAAGACTTGTAATTAGATTAGGGAGTTTTTGTTTCTAGGAATGGTCCATGAACCACATGTTAGTAGCAACTAGGTTGTGAATGCTTGTTCATATTGTATGAATGCACAAACACGCTTAAATGGATTAATGTGCAAAGTGTAATGTTAATCGCGAAAATTCTCCCACGACAAATTATTAAGTTTATAAGGTTTCAAGGTTTTCCTTCCCTCCATCGAGCTTCGGAAATTGAAATCCAAACCGGATCGCTATGCTTCCGAGTTATCGGGGTAGTCGTTCGGGGAGGACGGATAAATTCTCGGGAGCGCATTGGATGCCTTCGGTTGGAGCAAATTTTATCCCTAGAAACCTGATAGATTGTCGGATAAGATTCAATTGTGAAACTGATTTGCATCGATGGTGTTAACTTAACATGTTCATGAACCATAGAAACCTTATAGGTTGAGGGAGTGAACAAGGGGAAAAAGAAGATCGAATCATCCATTAGATGGGTTGGTGTTGGACACCACTTTATGAAAATTAATAGAATAGAAACCTGTTCAGTTGGCCTCTATTAAGATTTATAAAGAACTCGATCACCACTATGAAGTAGAGCGACAATACTTCCGGATTTCACATGGGAGTGTGTTATTCCGATAAAAATAGTGGG
Organism: Orobanche coerulescens; assembly: GCA_033398695.1. NCBI lineage: Eukaryota > Viridiplantae > Streptophyta > Magnoliopsida > Lamiales > Orobanchaceae > Orobanche > Orobanche coerulescens. The sequence goes on from JAWKAU010000212.1 coordinate 197,877, forward strand.
AGCTGGGTAACAAGAATAGAAAAGACCTTAATTCTATACTCAGATCATAATTAAACGAGTCACTAATTAATCTGTCGTACTTAATGCAGACATAACTCTCAATATGTTAATGAATCCACTCGCAATTCTACTCGAAAATAACACCTTGATGTAATATCCGCAATTTCGAATTTCGGTAATTTTCTTTTTTCGGCGGGAGTTCGTTTTGACGACTCGCTCCTGACTGTTTCGTCATTTCGAGAATTATTAATTCTGTACTTTTTGTCATCCGAGTTCGTTTCGGTGTCGTTTTGTTGAGTTCCGTGTCCTTAATCGACTTTTTCACGTGGGAGTTCGACTTTGTAACGTCACCATTAATTCTTGGAAACTCCAAAAATTCTGAATCTTTGCAACATTATAGAGCATCAAGTTAGCTTTCTAATAGTTCAAACGGTGAGTCAATCGGAGTCCAGACGAAGGAGTTATGGTCGAAATAGCCAAGACTGCACGATGTGCCTTTTTGGTGTTGAAGGGGACTGTACCGTGTGCCGCGGCACACTTCAGCTGTGCCGCGGCACTAAGCTGATTCCTGGGCGTTTTTGTGGCCCTGGGCCGCGGCACACTTGTACTGTGCCGCGGCACACGGGCTTTTTCTGCGTTTTTTTTAGCAGATTTTCGAGGAGAAAACTTCATTTTTCTCCTCTCTTCTTCCTCCTTCCATCTAGGGCGATTTTTGGGCAATTTTTGGGCGATTTGAGTGCTCCCAAACTTGTAGAGATCATACACCTCAAGTCTTGTTGTAGATTTTCGGCCTCTACTTGAATCCTTCATCCAAATCAAGGTATTTTTGGCTTGAACCCTTGTTTTTGTAGATTTGGGGATTTTCCTTTTTGATTTCGATTCCAATCCATTTTTAATCAATTAATTGTTGTATAAACGTTGTTTTGAACTTGTTCTACGGATTGGATACTCGTATCTTTGGTCTGCTCAACCCGAGGGGTGATTTCTTTGTTCTTGAAGGGTCTTGAACATTTAATGTTCGATTAAATGTTCGAATGAGTTCCCTTTGATAGTTTGTTGGGATTTCCGTTGTTTTCGGCCTTGATTCTCATCGTAATCATGTTTTATTATTCCCTACGGAGGATTATAGGTGCTCGATTATTCCGATGTTGAATTCCGTTGGTGATTGATGATTCATGTGGTGTTTTCCCGTAGTAGTTTTGCTTATCACGTTCTAGATAGTGTTCGGGAATTTGAGGGCTACCCGGCCGTATCCGTTCACTTTTCCATTGCTCGTGATATCGAGGCAAGTACCTTGCCCATACTTTTCTTATTTTGTGGATATGATGATCTGTGATCGTATTAGTGTGTTTGTTTGGTTGTTTGAAACGAAGTTTCAAAAGATTTCGGTTTGGCCTCGTTAAAGGCTTTCTTTCAAATGCGTGTGTGTTTTGTGAACGGCGTGTTTTGGGAATTGATTATGATTTGATTATTTTGAACGTTGAAGGATTTGATGATGATACTCCTATTGTTTAAAGTTATGGAATCGTATTCCGTATTTAATCTTGTTATTGTGTTTTGAAGAGTTTGATAATGGTGTCGAGTTAATGGCCATCTCTAGTGAGTATTCTTAATGAACTTACATTCTTAGCATGTTAGTATTGCATGAGTAACGTGTGTGTGTATGCTCATCAAGGGTTAGATCCGACGGGTCTCGGTAGGGCTCCACGAAGCCGTGGAACCGCGAGCTTGCTTTTAACCACGTGGGTTAGATCCGACGGGTCTCGGCAGGGATCCACGGCCGTGGTCCGCGGTTAATTGTGGTGCATTTTACAAATGTGATTCGATATTGGCATTTCCTAAATGAGTGCTTTGAACTGTTTTCATGATTGCATGCATCGACTAAGTGTGTAAGAGGTAAGTGTTCGTTTGGCTTACTTGGCTAGGATGGCACTAGAGTATTTTGTTGTTTGTTTTAAATCCTTTATTTGTGGATTTTGATGTTGGGAGACGAACCTTGTGGTCGTTCTTGTGTACTGTGAATTGATGAGATTTGGGGCTAAAATCCCAACGGTTTGGTAAATGTCATTTTTTTCGGAAAGTAAAGATTTGGGGCGGTGACCCCTTTTGTCTTGTGGATTTTGAAAAGTAGGATTTGATAATCCTAAATTGTTTTCTATTAAAACTCTCGATGGCATTCTAAACCGTTTTATAAATTACTTCCATTGATTTGTGATATTTCGATTTTGAAATGTTTTCTCAAACTCTTGCCTCGGGAAGTACTTTTCGTTTCGTTTGGATCTCTGAGGATCCTTGGTTATTGTTATTCGTGGAATGTGAATGGTATGGCTCGTATTTGCACTTTGTTCTTGCACTAGCAAAACAGTGGAGTTTTGCTAACCCCCGAGTATTCGGGGGGTGGATGTCTGTTTTTGCATTCTGGTTTTGAAACATAACACGTGGTCGGCACGAAGGATGATGAAAGATGATCGATACTAATCACATGAGGAACCGTACTGCTTATCGTTCGGTTGTACTCTATTTTTCATTGCTATATTTTCCCGTTGTACGGGTGTAGTCAGATTTTGACCCGCGTGGGCATGAGTTGTATTTGAGTTGTATGTATTCGTTGAAAGACCAAATCGGTCATCGAGTTATTTTAGCCTTAAAGGCATGGTTGAGTTGTTATATGTCGTTACACTGGTAGATCCTTGAGGAAAGGTTCTACGGCGTGTAATATCCCCGAGCGGATCGGGGTGTTACATAAATGGTATCGAGCTTAGGTTGAGGAAACCTAGGCCGCCGGGTGAAGTCGTGTTGTTTCACTTCTTGTTTCGCCGGATTTTATCCGATTGAGTCGTGTCGCGACGCTGTCGCTTGAGTTTGTTGGTCGTGATTAGTATCGTGGGGCGATCATCATCTTCGTGCGACTGTGGAAGTAAGTCTCCCTTCTTTGTGTTGTGCCTCGTGTGACACGAGCTATTTTATGATTATTTTTAAGTGATGGAATCCTTATGTGGATTTTGATTTCACGATATGTATTTAATCGACTCTCGTATTTGATTTATACGAGGAGTGTCGCCGCTTGTGATGTCTTTTTATTGTTGTTTTTGTCCGTTCGATGATTTTGAATCGATTTGCACGCTTTACAAGTTCTCTTGTGGAAGCTTTGTGCTTATACACGTCGACTTGTTCACTAGCCAAGACGGTGGGTCTTTAGAGGCCTCGAATGGGGCCATGGTTTTGTTCTCAATGTGGTTATTTGACTCTAATATTTTGTTCTTATGAGGAGTAGTGTTGCCGGATTGTGCATGTTGAATCGTATTTCTTTATCCGCCGCGTGAGTTCTTTTGTAATGACTTTCGGTATTTTACCGACCGAGTTTTATTTCAAAACCGATTCCCTTAACCGAAGTTTTTGGCATTATGGCCTTGATCATTTTGGCGAAATTCTTATGACGGTATTTAGCATTTTGTAAATGGCTTCGTGAGTTTTTGAAATATTACCGTCATCGGCCTTTTGGCATTTTTGTAAATGGTTTTTAGCCTGGGTTCCGACGCTGACCCACACGCTATGATGTTCCGTGTGATTACCTGAAATTTTTGGGCATTCTAGCCTTTTTGGCATCGTCCTTTTTGGCATTGAATTATTTTCGAAAACTTGAGTATCTTAGAAATAAATTTCGAGACATATTTTTTCAAATGAGTTATTTTCTTGTGGTACATCCAAGGTGCCACAATATATTTCGAAATTTTTCTGCCTCGAGGATCAAAATGTTTTGAGATATTTTCAATGTTTTAGAAACACTTTTATTTAGACCCGAGGGTCGAATATTCTGAAAGCTTTTCACTAAAAGAAAGTGTCCTCATTTTTACCAAATGTGAAATGGTTCTCCAAAGTCTCGATAACAATGTTTAACGTTTGTACTTTTTGAAGGGTGATACTCAAGATCAACCGGTGTTCTTCTAAATTATTTTCAAAATGAGGTTTTCGTTTTTTTTTAAAAACCTATCCATTCCCGTTTGAGGGCTGGGTATGTATGTATGATGTTCGCGTTGTCATTATGATGTTTACTCCCGAGTATGATCGAATTGGCGGTGTGAGCGTTGAGTCACTTTCCACACATTTGTTGTGCAAGCCCCCTGTGAGAGGTGGGATGTTGGTGTTGAATGTTGTCGTCTCGTGGTGATTTCTGCGTTGTCGCGCATGTGCGAGCTGTTAGAGCTTGGGTTGGTATGACCGTGTGCATCGGTGATGGTTCCGTTATGTGTCGGTTGTTTAATGTCTTGTTACCTTGCTCCCGTTTTTGTGAATTTCGTGGACGAGGTCGGAGGTAATGCCCGTACTATTTTGACTTTTATATTTTCTCTTTCTCCATTCTTTCGACTCGCTCGTATTCGTTGATACTTTCTGAATTTGTTCTGTATTTCGGTTTCATCGTCCGAACGAACTGTGATCTTGTTGTGGGTTGATCTGGTTATCGCTGTGATTTTTTCGAGTTCGGTTCGATTCTTGTGAACCTTGTTCTAAGTGACATCATCTAGTTCTATTAGTTCTTTTATTCAAGTGGATCGGATTTGGGACTCTTGTGTTTTCGACTTTGTCGACTCATCATGTTCGTTGACATTTCGAGCTTGTCCCGCCCTTGCTTTTGTTGATCGAACGAGTGTGGTATTGTTTCGGAATAGCTCGTTTGTCGTTGTGACTTTTCAATTTCTATTCCCTTTCATGTGGATCTTATGTGAATGCATATGTTGTTGTTTTCACCGGATCATATATTGTCTCGAGTCGAGATGTGAACCTTGGAGGTGTTGTTTGAATTTTATTGTTCTTCGTGATTCGAACATGATTGTTCGCTTTTTGTTGTCTCGACCATTGTGGTTCGGTCGTTTGTTTGTTCGGTTTTTGTCCTCGTTTTGTGATCGTTGAGCATTCAGGCTCCTTCCTAATTCCCTTAAGTTTGGGAAATTAGTCTCGTTTTCGATCTTCCAACTCTTGGGCGGTGGAATTCCGTATTAGTTCAGCGATTGGCTCGCGTTTCGATTGATGTACCGTTGGGTTGGTCAATCATACCGACTTTCGTTCGTGGTGTTTTGTGATTGTCGGATAATTGACTTGGCTATATTATCCGTTTGATGACGCTTGTCATTTGTTGGTTTTATTATATCCCTAACGGCGACGTTGTGTTGGTCGTCGTGGAGCGTGTTTTCACGCCGTATGTCTCTTTGCGTTTCTTGCAGCGTTTCGCCGTTGGGCGCGAGTTTTATGTTTTTGTGTATCTCGTCGAGTTTTCCTGGCGGATATATTGCTCCCCCCTACTTGTTTTAAGTTTCGGGACGAAACTTCTTTTAAGGAGGGTAGAATGTAATATCCGCAATTTCGAATTTTGGTAATTTTCTTTTTCAGCGGAAGTTCGTTTTGACGACTTGCTCCTGACCGTTTCGTCATTTCGAGAATGATTAATTCTGCACTTTTGTCATCCGAGTTCGCTTTCGGTGTCGCTTTTGTTGAGTTCCGTGTCCTTAATCGACTTTTTCACGTGGGAGTTCGACTTTGTAACGTCACCATTAATTCTTGAAACTCCAAAATTCTGAATCTTTGCAACATTATAGAGCATCAAGTTAGCTTTCTAATGGTTCAAACGGTGAGTCAATCGGAGTCCGCATTTAAGGAGTTATGGTCGAAATAGCCAAGACTGCACGATGTGCCTTTTTGGTGTTGAAGGGGACTGTACCGTGTGCCGCGGCACACTTCAGCTGTGCCGCGGCACTAAGCTGATTCCTGGGCGTTTTTGTGGCCCTGGGCCGCGGCACACTTGTACTGTGCCGCGGCACACGGGCTTTTTCTGCGTTTTTTTTAGCAGATTTTCGAGGAGAAAACTTCATTTTTCTCCTCTCTTCTTCCTCCTTCCATCTAGGGCGATTTGTGGGCGATTTTTGGGCGATTTGAGTGCTCCCAAACTTGTAGATATCATCCACCTCAAGTCTTGTTGTAGATTTTCGGCCTCTACTTGAATCCTTCATCCAAATCAAGGTATTTTTGGCTTGAACCCTTGTTTTTGTAGATTTGGGGATTTTCCTTTTTGATTTCGATTCCAATCCATTTTTAATCAATTAATTGTTTTATAAACGTTGTTTTGAACTTGTTCTATGGATCGATACTCGTATCTTTGGTCTGCTCAACCCGAGGGTGATATATTTGTTCTAGAAGGGTCTTGAACATTTAATGTTCGATTAAATGTTCGAATCAGTTCCCTTTGATAGTTTGTTGGGATATCACTTGTTTTCGGACTTGATTCTCATCGTAATCATGTTTTATTATTCACTACGGAGGATTATAGGTGCTCGATGATTCCGATGTTGAATTCCGTTGGTGATTGATGATTCATGTGGTGTTTTCCGTAGTAGTTTTGCATATCACGTTCTAGATAGTGTTCGGGAATTTGAGGGCTACCCGGCCGTATCCGTTCACTTTTCCATTGCTCGTGATATCGAGGCAAGTACCTTGCCCATACTTTTCTTATTTTGTGGATATGATGATCGGTGATCGTATTAGTGTGTTTGTTTGGTTGTTTGAAACGAAGTTTCAAAAGATTTCGGTTTGGCCTCGTTAAAGGCTTTCTTTCAAATGCGTGTGTGTTTTGTGAACGGCGTGTTTTGGGAATTGATTATGATTTGATTATTTGAACGTTGAAGGATTTGATGATGATACTCCTATTGTTTAAAGTTATGGAATCGTGTATTCCGTATTTAATCTTGTTATTGTGTTTTGAAGAGTTTGATAATGGTGTCGAGTTAATGGCCATCTCTAGTGAGTATTCTTAATGAACTTACATTCTTAGCATGTTAGTATTGCATGAGTAACGTGTGTGTGTGTATGCTCACTGCGGGTTAGATCCGACGGGTCTCGGTAGGGCTCCACGAAGCTGTGCAACCGCGAGCTTGCTTTTAACCACTGTGGGTTAGATCCGACGGGGTCTCGGCAGGGATCCACGAAGCTGTGGGTCCGCGGTTAATTGTGGTGCATTTTACAAATGTGATTCGATATTGGCATTTCCGGAAATGAGTGCTTTGGAACTGTGTTTTCATGATTGCATGCATCGACTAAGTGTGTAAGAGGTAAGTGTTCGTTTGGCTTACTTGGCTAGGATGGCACTAGAGTATTTTGTTGTTTGTTTTAAATACTTTATTTGTGGATTTTGATGTTGGGAGACGAACCTTGTGGTCGTTCTTGTATACTGTGAATTGATGAGATTTGGGGCTAAAATCCCAACGGTTTGGTAAATGTCATTTTTTTGGGAAAGTAAAGATTTGGGGCGGTGACCCCTTTTGTCTTGTGGATTTTGAAAAGTAGGATTTGATAATCCTAAATTGTTTTCTATTAAAACTCTCGATGGCATTCTAAACCGTTTTATAAATTACTTCCATTGATTTGTGATATTTCGATTTTGAAATGTTTTCTCAAACTCTTGCCTCGGGAAGTACTTTTCGTTTCGTTTGGATCTCTGAGGATCCTTGGTTATTGTTATTCGTGGAATGTGAATGGTATGGATCGTATTTGCACTTTGTTCTTGCACTAGCAAAACAGTGGAGTTTTGCTAACCCCCGAGTATTCGGGGGGTGGATGTCTGTTTTTGCATTCGTGTTTTGGAGCATAACACGTGGTCGGCACGAAGGATGATGAAAGATGATCGATACTAATCACATGAGGAACCGTACTGCTTATCGTTCGATTGTACTCTATTTTTCCATTGCTATATTTTCCCGTTAGACGGGTGTAGTCAGATTTTGACCCTGCGTGGGCATGAGTTGTATTTGAGTCAGACGTATTCGCTGAAAGACCAAATCGGTTCATCGAGTTATTTTAGCCTTAAAGGCATGGTTGAGTTGTTATATGTCGGTACCAGCCTGGTAGATCCTTGAGGAAAGGTTCTACGGCGTGTAATATCCCTGAGCGGATTGGGGGTGTTACACTTGAACGGACCTAACTTTGTGGATTGGCTCCAACTGATGATAGTCCTCAAGATAGAGGCACTTGGATACGCCTTGGAGACAGATATTCCGGCACCTCCGGTGTGGACAAGAGCCAATCAGAAGAGATTGAAAACCACGAAAAGTGGGTTAAGGATGACGTAAAAGTCCGTTCTTACATGATGGCTTCTATGTCTAATGAGCTTCAGAGAGCTCATGAGAAAATGACTTCGCTAGGCAGACTCTATCTCACTTAACCGAGCTTTATAGTGAGCACGCTTGAACCGCTAGATATGAGATATCCAAGCAACTGCTCGGTGCAAGGATGAAGGAAGATGAGAAGGTTGGGGACCACGTCCTCAAAATGATATCCATGATTGAGAGATTGGAGGCTCTTGATTTTAAGATGGATACTTCTCTTCAAACCGACCTTCTCCTACAGTCTCTCCCTGATTCCTTCTCACAGTTTGTTATGAATTTCAACTGCAATGAGATTGCATGTAACTTAGTTGGGCTAATGAACAAACTAGTGACCGCTTAGTCTCATATGAAGACTCCGCGGATGAAGGAGTCTGCCCTTGTGTTTTCTTCTGGATCTCGGAGGTCCAAGAACAAGAAGAAAAAGACCAAGAAGCGGATGAGACCACAAGTTAAGGACCTTAAGGGAAAGGGCAAGGCCCCGATGGTTCCAAAAGGCAAGAAGAAGAAGGACGCTTGTCTCAAGTGCGGTGAGCTGGGTCACTGGGCTAGAGACTATCCAATTCTTCATGGGGCTTCAGGTACAGAACTTTTAGTTTTGGAAACAAATTGTTCTGCTACTGTATTTTCTACTTCCTGGATACTGGATTCTGGTGCTAGTTCTCATATTTGTACCGTGAATCAGGATCTGGAACATACTAGGCAGCTTGGAGCTGGAGAAGTTATGATCACTGTCGGAAGCGGGCATAGTGTCGAGGTAACCGACATAAGATCACTTCTTTTGGGTTTAGAATCTGGTTTTGTTTTGACTTTAGAAGATATACTTGTTTTGCCCAAAGGGCATAAAAACATTGTATCTATTTCGGTCATAGATTGGAAAGGCTTTTCATTTTTCATTGGTGATGGTTCGTGCAAAATTTTTTTTAAGAATAAACTAGTGGGCACTGCTATATTGTTAAAGGGAGTGTATCATCTAAACCTCAAGAATAAATCGCTGTGAATACTATGGCTAGGAAACGTGGTAGGGATGAAACTAATCAAGTTTTGAAATGGCATCTTAGACTTGGTCATGTTGGTCAGACCAAGGTTTACAAAATGGAAAATGATGGATTTATGGGTCCATAGGGATCAAATCCCTTTCCTACTTGTGAATCTTGCCTTAAAGGCAAAATGACTAAGTCCCCCTTCACAGGGACTTTTGAAAGAGCCGCTGATAAAATGGGATTAATTCATACCGACGTATGTGGTGCTTTGGAAGCTCACGTCACGGATATAAGTACTTCATTACGTTTACAGATGATCATACTAGGTATGGTTATGTATACTTAATGAAACATAAATCCAAGGCCTTTGAGAAATTCCACGAATTTAAGGCCATAGTCGAGAAACAAACTAGAAATCATATCAAAGCACATCGGTCGGATCGAGGTTGCGAGTATATGAGTATAGAGTTTGACGAGTTTCTTAAGGAGCATGGAATAGTATCACAACTTACACCTCCAGGCACTCCTCAGTTAAATGGTGTGTCAGAAAGAAGGAACCCGACCTTGTTGGACATGGTCCGTTCCATGCTAGGCTATACTGACTTACCGATTTACCTGTGGGGGTATGCACTCCTGACTGCTGCATATATCTTGAACAGATGTCCTTCCAAATTCGTTCCTAAAACTACAGATGTGGGAGGGCAGGAAACCAAAGTCTTAATCACATTAGGATTTGAATATGTCCCGCCTATGTCAAGAAGACTAAGGTGGACAAAATGGAAGTGAGGTTCGTGAAGAGATGTTTCATTGGATTCCCATCTGAGGTGATGGGTTATCTATTCTACATGCCCAAAGATCGAAAGATCATTGTTGCTTTGCATGCACACTTCCTGGAAGATGAGTTCATTCAGGAAGGCGGAGCAGGTAGAAATATTTCTTTGGAACAATACAATGAAACTCCTCAGGAGACACCTGTGCAACCGAACTTCTGAAACACAAGTACAAACACCTCGTAGGTATAGTAGGGTGTCTCAATTACCTGAGAGGTATAGTTTTATGCACTTGGAGTAACTGGGTTTCCACAAGGTTCCAGGTGATAAACAAGATACCGACCCGCGACCAATGACCTACCAATGGTGGATGTAGACTCTGTTGTTGCCCGAAATATTATCCGAAGATAGATATTGCTGGAATGGTCGAGCAATAGCAAATTGCGAGAGCACGTCCGAGGGAATGGAAAAACACAAGATTTGCCGGGTTTGTTAGGCCCGGGCTTGAATGCTCCCGCGAGATGTTATTAATACAAATATTCGGGGATACAAGTATTAATGTAAGAATCTAATTACAGTGAGTGTAAAAGATCCAATTATCTAGCTGTTGAGTGCTTGAACTGCTGGAAGTTCTGGTTTCGTCTCTGCCAACCGTCTTTCGTGTAAGAGGTGCTGAGAGGGAGAAAACCGAGAGATAGCTGTTGCCAAGAGTAAGAGAGCCAAGTTATGATCTGAATCCGAGAGTGTCCGAGAGATACAGAGAATCAGAGCGTTTTCCAAGTGCAGGCAGCCTTCTATTTATAGGAGCTGAGATGCTCTGTTTACTGACGGGTGATCGCCTTTCATGTAATATAATAAACGTGCCTACGTCCTCTCTCAGTATCTTTTTACTTAGGCTAAAGATAAACCTCTGCACCTCTCGTCTATCGGTCGAGGGATAACCGTTACAAACTCGTCTTCTATCGGTCCGAGTAAACCGCTCAATCACTTGTCTTTATGTCGGTCCAAGTTAAACCGTTTTCATTTTCTATTGGACAAGAAATCAACCAATCTAGATTTCTATGGGTACTAGATAGACCTCACTCGGATATACGATTGCGATCCAATCGTATCCTTTCTTTTTCCTCTCTTGTATGATCTCGTGTATAACACTCAATCACCTATCAATATAAGATCAAGTACAACAACTATAATGAATACAATGATATCTCAAGTATGAATGATTTGCTCAAGGTTGTTGTGTGGTTTGATACGAAGTGGTTTGGTATTTATAGGAATTTTCCTCCAACTAGCCATTACTGCTAGTCTTACTTGGCGTGCGCTAGCCTTTTGCTTTAGCGTGCGCTAATGCCTGTTGTGTACGTTGATGTTTGTTGATTACGTACTTTAGCTGCTGCTTAATTCAGTCCAGTGGCTACTGCCACTATATGTTAGCGTGCGCTAACATCTTTATGTAGCGTGCGCTATTATTAGTTAGCTTTTTGACTTTACTTCAGAATCTCCCAACGGATTGATTATCTTGAATTCAAATACTTTAGCGTGTACTATTCCTCAATCTTAGCGTGTGCTATGATTTCGTCACTGCTTGCATCATACTGTGTTTGAACGTCTTTCACAACGGTCATATTGCTTCGATAGCGTGCGCTATGCTTCAGTCTTAGCGTGTGCTATCTTCATCAGGTGACTTGACTTCAGATGACATTGAATTTGTCTAATCTTCAGGTAACTTTAACATTACGTACGTTATCTGCTCCTTGGTATGTACGTTACTCGCTTTTGATATGTGCGCTATACAGTGTATATAGCGTGCGTTAAGCTTGTCATCTGCAGACAACTTTCCTCTTATCTGATCAGGTAGGTTGCTCTCGTCTGATCAGGTAAGTTTCCCAACTTGACTGATCTGATCATCAGGTAACTTTGTCTTCTCGTCTGATCAGGTAGCTTCTATCCAGCTTGATTGACTTTGTTGTTTTGTTTTGCTTCCTTGTTGTTTTACTTTGTTTAACAACTTAATCATCAAACTCTATTAATGACTAATTGGAATAAAATATTCCAAAAAAAATGTCATCGTTCTTCCAGAATAAGAATCACATTTCCTTCTTAGAACACAAAAAACTATTTTTTAAAGACTTTCAAGTCATACGCTTGAGTCAAAATACTAAAAAATTCCTACTGCAAAATATGTTTAAATACACACATACACATGACCGGCCCTAAGTTTTGAGATTAGGGCTGTTAGCGGTCCAAGTATACTCGAGAACCGTCCGATAATACCCGGGACCGATACTCACCCGAAACATTAGTGGTCGGGGTACTAGTATCGAAGTTAGAACCGAAACCGTTAACCCGGTAAAACCCCCGATAATTTTTCGTAAACATATATTGTACAAAATATTGTATAAGGTATTAGTACATATAAGAAAAATAAGTTTAAAAGACCTTATCTCTTAATTTCCTTAGCATACATTTGAAAAAAACCCTTCATTCTTGTTTCGATTATGAGGTTTTGGTGATTAGGGCTTCTAATGATCTAAGATACTCGAGAACCCGCCCGAAATACCCGGGACCGATACTCACCCGAGACATTAGTGGTCTGGATACAAGTATTGAAGTTGGGACCCGAAACTGGTAATACTCGATACCTTAACGGTCCTGCACTGGAAGACAATACTGCACCGAACTGCATCGAGAATGTTTCTATTTGAGATGCCCCATGCCATCTCAAAAAATTGTAAGGGATAGAGAAGTTGAGGAGTTGTAATCGTCGAATCACGCCGGAGGGTGGAGGCGTCGCGCCAAAGTGATCGGAGGGAGGGGCAGATGCAGTGCACGTGAGTTGAGTTTTTTTTTCCTTTCACGCGCAGAACATAGACGCTCTCTCTCTCGCTCTCGTTTTCTCGCGCTGCGGTCTCTGCTAATCCTTCTAAGGTTGAAATAAAAGGAGCAGTTCATCAAGTAAATTTTAATATTTGGGGGGTACAAAATTAATGTAATATAAAAATATCTTAATAATTCCTATTAAATATGCCCCTGTTTTTATTTGCTAATTAAAACTTGTCTCTTTTAAGTTTTAAATATTTTTTTTTGCTAAATATAATTTTTAACTTCAAATAATGAAGTTAATTTTTAATTTTTTTTCAATATATACCTAGATTTTTTTATAAAAAATTGCCCCAAGAGATGGATGCCCCAAGCAATGGCTTGTATTGCTTGCCCTCAGGGCCGGCCCTGCACACACACACACACACACACACACATATATATATATATATATATATATATATATCCTCCAAAAATAAATTTCCTCGTTTGTTAGGGAAACCTCAAACCTCATTTCACTCTTCTTAACAACCCCTAAAACCATATGTGGATATTACAAAGATGACAAGACTATCTTTGTAACACCCCCAAAACCGTATGGGAATATTACACGCCGTAGACCCTTTCCACAAGGATCTACCAAAGCAAACATCCATAAACAACCAAATGCTTGCCCGGCCACGGCCAAACAATATAATAATACCGACTGCTAAGGTCACTTACACATAAACACACAGACCGGTGAGGTCACACAACTCTATCAATGTAATCGACTAACAACATTACCCACACAGGGTCGAAACACAATACAAATGAAGACCGAATCAACTCTAATAATACAACCAAACTCTACCAACTCTCGACTCTTGATTAGTATCGCACTGCCATCCCCTTGTGGCAATCCCGTGATCGCTCCCCGAATCTGCATGTACCTGGACGCAAAACAGACATCCACCCCCCAATTACTCGGGGTTTAGTAAAACTCCACTGTTTTACTAGTGCAAGTATAAAATGATACGAAATGCAACAAGTAAATAGCAACTACGAATTTAATATGGAAATAAATTATCAAATGTTCCCGAGAAGTTTTATTAATTTTGAACTCAAGCAAGAGATATTTGAAAAGGAACACATCATCTCGGGGATTTTTAAAGGTAAATTCTTTTCGACCTCGAGTCCCAATTTACAAAGCCTTTTCGAAAACATTAGGGCCTTAGCCCGATTCTCTTTTCAAAACACAATAGATGAGATATCATTATGGGTCCGAGACCCATATTTAAAATGTTATCCAAACAATCATCGCTATACGACCGTTGTTCGTACACATCATGTACCGAACTCCGGAGGTCTCGACGACCTTACCCGACCACACACTCGCTCGTACACATCATGTACCGAACTCGGAGGCCTCGACGACCTTACCCGACCACATACATCGCTCGTACACATCATGTACCGAACCCCGCAGGCCTCGCTGCACCCTACCTGGATCACACACCTTGTTCGTACACATCATGTACCGAACTCCGGAGGCCTCGACGGACCTTACCCGACCACATGGATCGTTCGTACACGTCATGTACCGAACCTAGAGGCCTCGTCAGACCCTACCTGGATCACACACCTTGTTCGTACACATCATGTACCGAACTCCAGAGGCCTCGCGACCCTACCTGGAACACACACACACCTCGACACGACACAATTCATAATCATCAAATGTCAAGCCATTCCACATTACACCGAAATGCATAATCAAGTATGTACATCAAAACAACACAAATATCATAATCATCACAACAACTCAACAATGAACAATCACGCCCGGCACAACCTAGATGATTTGCACATCCAACACAATTCCACGATGTTAACTAGGTGATGGTATTATCGCTTCCATCAATCATTCATGAAAATCAATTCATACGAAACATATTCACGAAAGTAAACCAATGCATCACAACCATAACACGACGTCCCTATTCACAAGACACAATTCGTATAGTAAAATACTTGCCTCGAAACCACGACGCGGAGAATCGACCGAAGTTGGTTGGCACGAACCGACTACGAACTCGCCGACTCCACCGAATGACAACCCGCAACAATAAACTACGAAGGACAACAATGAAAACGAAAATGAATTCCAAAGTACGACCCAAAGCCGCTGAATTCAAGGAACAAACGACGAAAGTTCAAGGGTTTCCCCTAAAACGGCCAAGAACACGATTCGTCCCATCAAAACATGAAAACGGAATTCCAAACCGAAATATGGATATATAATCCCTAGGATATGTTTAACAACATCATTTAACCACCATTTATCCAACAAAAATGGATGGAAAACGAGATCGAGAACAAATCCCCCAAAAAGTCGATTCGAAGGAAATCAAGAAATATACTTCGATTCGACGAAGAACAATGGATTAAATGATGTTAAACACAAGAATACTACCAAGATTAATCATACCCATCATGAATTAATCAACAACACGGAACGAATCGGACAAAAATGCAAAAACCCCCAAATTCATGAAATTAGGGTTCTAAGGAAGATTACCTTGATTCGCTGGATCAAAGGATGATAACGGATGATTGATTGATGTTATGAACTCAAGAACTTCGTGGGTTTGTTACTCAACAACATGGCTCCATGATAAGAACAACCCCAGCCGCGGAAGAGAAGGAGAAGAAGGAGAAAATGGCGAAAAACGATCATAGGCCTTAAATAGTCAATGCACAGCAGTCAAGCTCACCAAGTGTGCCGCAAAGACAGTCCAAATCACGGCAGGACTCGGCAGCAGCCGCGCACAAGGTACAGAGTGCTCGCCAAAATCGAAATGAGAGTGACTTAGCTATTTCGACAATAACTCCTCGCTCAACTCCGATTGACTCACCGTTTGAACCATTGGAAAGCTAACTCGATGCTTTATAATATTGCAAAGATTCAGAATTTTTAGAGTTTCCAAAAATTAATGGTGATCTAACAAAGTCGAACTCATACGTGGAAAAGTCGCTAAAGAACACGGAATTCAACAGAACGACACCGAAACCCGAACCTGAATACGAACCGAAGGTACGGTCACGAAGTACTCGCAAGGACGAATCCAAGAGCTAAGAGAACACACGATTCCAACCATCTAAAGGCTCGAAATTCGACAACGGAAGGTAATTACTTCAAACTTTGGGAAATTACGAAAATGGTCCAAAACGTCCGAAAATCACGATACGTGATCGAATAACCAAACCGAAGTTCACAACACGTCTAACAAAGTTAAACGGACTTACGGAAACTCAAACATAATTTTGAACGAGATTCACAAGAATCGAACTCGAAAGTGAAAAGTCGTTAAGAAACACGGATTCCACAAAACAATACCGAAACGAACTCGTGACAAAAAGTGTAATTAATCATTCTCGTAACGATGAAACGGTCCCAAGCGAGTCGTCAAATGGACCTCCACCGAAAAAGAGAATTACCGGAAACTGAATTGCGATATTACATTCTACCCACCTTAAAAGAAGTTTCGTCCCGAAACTTAGATCAAGTAGGGAGAAGCAATATCCCACCAGAAAAACTCAACGAGATACACAAGAACCGAGAAAAAAAATCACGCCAAATGGCGAAACGTTACAAGCAACGCGAAAGAACATACAGCGTGAAAACACGCCCCACGACGACCATAACAACGCCACCGGCAATGATTCAAAACAATAATGAGCAATTAATGATGCATCACATGCACACATTTAATCAAAGAAACGCACGCGACAAAAAGTCGCACCCGACCACAACGACTATGCGGTAGAAACAAATATAGTATTATGATAGAATTCACTCCGATTCTCGTCAATAAGAAAATGTCCGACGTCAAGACACAAACAATTCAAGATAACAGAAAACGAGAATACCGGACATTACATTCTATCCTATTAAAAATAAGTTTCGTCCCGAAACTTAAAATAAAACATCATGGTAGAATACAAACAAAACCAAAAAGTTCACGCAACAAATATCAATTTCTACACGAATTACAGCACGAAGTACGATACACAACTACATCACGGACACCACTGTGCACTCCCGAGTAGGAACGAAACCCAATTCCCGAACATCTTGGCAATGGTCTCACAATGCACCGCCGGTGACCCACTTGGCCACTCAAACAAATTGACTAACGGTGAACGACCATTCTTCGTAGTACGAGATCGTGCAACAACGGTCGACAACCCCGCTCGAACAACAACGATCGAACAACAACGATCAAATAACAATGATCGAACAACAATGATCGAATGACAACAATAACAATGACTCAAGTCCCCACTTCAACTCCTGACATTAAAAGAACCGTAGAAAGTGAAAGATGTTACTTCCAAACAAGGTTCACAAGAATCGAACCGAATTTGGAAAGGTCACGATGACAAACAGTCGATCCAAACAAGGTCACAACCGGTCAACGATGACAACCGAGACATCAACAAGTTCAAAAAGTATCGACGAACACGTGCAAGTCGATAGAATTTAGAAGAAGAAACGCAGAAGTCAAATATAGTACGGTATTACATCCGACCTCTTATAAAAGAAATGTCGCCCCAAATTCACAACAACGGAAACAAGGTAACAACACAAAAGCATCCGACAGAAAATCTCTCATGGGTCTCGTGAGCCGATCTCGATATCTCGCACAAGCACGAACTCCGAAAGTCTCGAGCTAATTCGCAAATCAATTCGTGTCCTCGAGTCCGCACTTGAAACGACATCAAGAGAAGGACAATTTACACGTGCATGCCCCGCACATCACGATTGAAACGCCTCGGCTCGGCATACCGAAAATACAATGGGCATAACGCCGCAAAAACATAGCGGAGATGCCGACTCAAAGACAACAAAGAATCATAACACATATCATATACAACGATTACCATCGTAAAGTAATACACACACAAACACTACAAAGAATGACGGTATCGCTCGCGACCTTAACGCCCGAACAATAATCAGCACACAATTACAAACATCATGAAACCATCACACATGTACACAAACGTACAAACCCAAGCTTTAACACCCACACAGTGCGATAACACGCAAGCCGCCATGAAATGACAACATTAAAGATCGTCATCACACCCCCACAAAGGGCTAACAAAGCATATGCGTGGCGAACGACTCAACGCTCACACCACCAATTCAAACACACCCGGAGGGCTAACACCCTAACAACAATACCAACATCATACACACCTTCTCCGACCACAAGCAGGAAATGATGAGTTTTAAAAATGAAAACCACCTTTTGAAAAAAAATTTAGAAAAACACCGGTTGATCTTGAGTATCACCTTTCAAAAAGTACAAACGTGAAACATCGTTATCAAGACTTTGGAAAACCATTTCGCATTTGTTAAAAATGAGGATACTATCTTTTAGTGAAAAACTTTCAGAGTATTCGACCCTCGGGTCTAAGTAAAAGTGTTTATAAAACATTGAAAATATCTCAAAACATTTTGGTCCTCGAGGTAGAAAAATTTTGAAACATATCGTGGCACCTTAGAAGTACCACGAGAAAACAATTCATCTTAAACGACGCCTCAAATTTATTTTCTAAGATACTCAAGGTTTTCAAAATAATTCAATGGGCTAGAATGCCGAAAAATTTCTGTAAATACACGGAACAATATAGCGCCGTGGGTCCTGCTACGAACCCACCAGGATAAAAACCATTTACAAAAGAACTCACGCAGCGGAAAAAGGAATACAGTCCTACATTCACAATCCAATTGAATACATCTCACATCATCTAGTTTAAACATACAACAAAACCATTCCTCGGAGTTTCTCACGAACTCAATCGTCGATACCTTATTCGAAACCCAACAAGGTTCTCAATTTTCACACCATACCAACCCACATGGTGGTTCATGTAATATCCGCAATTTTCGATTTTCGGTAATTTCTTTTTTCAGCGGAAGTCCATTTTGACGACTCGCTCATGACCATTTCGTCATTCTGAGAATGATTAATTCTGCACTTTTTGACATCCGAGTTCGTTTCGGTGTCGTTTTGTTGAGTTCCGTGCTTTTTAGCGACTTTTCCGCGCTTGAGTTCGATTCTTGCGAATCTCGCTCAAATCATTGCTTCGAAGTTTCGTAAGTCCGCTTAACTTCAAGTAGACGTGTTGTGAACTTCGGTTTGGTTATTCGATCACGATCGTGATTTCCGGCGCTTTGGGCCATTTTGTAATTTCTTGAAAGTTAAGGTATCCGTATTCGTAATTGTTGTCTCGACCCGCTTCTTGGTCGCGTATGATTAATTATTGTATTATGTTTTCATTTCGGGTTGTTGATGTCATCCTCGAACTTTTCGCCGTGTTCGCTCCGCGCGCGCTTAAATCGAGTCGCCGAGCCCTCGGTGGTCGCATCGCCGACGGCTATGGATCGGCCTGACGATTGCGGCACCGCCGGACAGTGCGACAGAACCGGCGAAGCGCACGCCACGGCCGGAAAGTCGCGTGCTAACCGGCAGTGTAGCGACGCTATCTACCGCCTAACGCCGCTATCGTCCGGGCAAGTGGGGTTCGAGGTTCTCGACTCGGCCAGATCGGCAGTGCCGCACGCTACGGCCGGTCAGAGCGCACGCTAACCGGCAGGGGTAGCGCACGCCGTCGGCCGACTAGCGACGTTACTGTGGTGAGCTATTTAGTCCAGAGGCTACCGATGTCGGCTAGCGCGCAGGCTTCCGGCCGTAGCGCACGCTAGCGGGAGTCCGGTCGGCAGGTTTGGTCGGCAGGTTTGGTCGGTGGTGCCGGGTCGTGCGGGCCCTGGCCGAGGGTACTTGGCCGATACCGGCCGATAGCGCACGCTAGTCCGGGAAGGCTAGCGCGCGCTAGTCTGGCCCAGTATAAATGTGACAGAGCAGTCGCATTTTCATTCATTTCTCACTTCCTTCCTCTTCTATCCGCGGGTGGCGATTCGAGAGTGGCGAAGCCATGTTGTTTGACAACAAATCCACGAAGTTCTTGAGTTCATAACATCAATCAATCATCCGTTATCATCCTTTGATCCAGCGAATCAAGGTAATCTTACCTTAGAACCCTAATTTCGTGAATTTGGGGTTTTTACATTTTTGTCCGATTCGTTCCGTGTTGTTGATTAATACACGATGGGTATGATTAATCTTGGTAGTATTCTTGTGTTTAACATCATTTAATCTATTGTTCTTCGTCGAATCGAAGTATATTTCTTGATTTCCTTCGAATTGACTTTTTGGGGGATTTGTCCTCGATCTCGCTTTTTCATCCGCTTTCGATGGAGCGATTATGGTTAAATGATGTTGTTAAACATATTCTATGGATTGTATATCTATATTTCAACTTGGAATTCGCTGCGGATTTGATGGAACGAATCGTGTTCTCGGCCGCTTGGGGGAAATCCTTGAACCTTCGTCATTTGTTCTTTGAATTCACGCTTTGGGTCGACTTTGGAATTCATTTTCGTTGTTATTGTTTTCGTCGTAGTTCATTGTTGTGGATTGTCGTCGGTGGAGTCGGCGAGTTTGTAGTCGGTTCGTGCCAACCTACTTCGCCGATTCTCCGCCAGTGGTTATTCGAGGCAAGTATCTTGCCCATACTTTTCTTATTTTACGGATATGATGATCGGTGATCGCCTTGGTGTGTTTGTTTGGTTGTTTGAAATGAAGTTTCAAAAGATTTCGGTTTGGCCTCGTTAAAGGCTCTCTTTCAAAACGCGCGTGTGTTTTGTGAACGCTGTGTTTTGGGAATTGATTATTTTGAACGTTGAAGGCTTTGATGATATTCCTATTGTTTAAAGTTATGGAATTGTGTATTCCGGGTTTAATCTTGTTATTGTGTTTTGGTGAGTTGATAATGTTGTCTGATAAATGGACATCTCTAGTAAGTATTCTTAATTAACTTACATTCTTATAATGTTATTATTGCATGAGTAACGTGTGTGTGTGTGTATGCTCACTACGGGTTAGATCCGACGGGTCTCGGTAGGGCTCCACGAAGCCGTGGAACCGCGAGCTTGCTTTTAACCATCGTGGGTTAGATCCGACGGGTCTCGGCAGGATCCACGGCCGTGGGTCCGCGGTTAATTGTGGTGCATTTTACAATGTGATTCGATTATTGGCATTTCCTAAATGAGTGCTTTCAAATGGTTTTCATGATTGCGTGCATCGACTAAGTGTGTAAGAGGTAAGTGTTCGTTTGGCTTACTTGGCTAGATGGCACTAGAGTATTTTGTTGTTTGTGTTAAATCCTTTAATTGTGGATTTTGATGTTGGAAGACGAACCTTGTGGTCGCTCTTGTGTATCGTGAGTTGATGAGATTTGGGGCTAAAATCCCAATGGTTTTGTAAAGGTAATTTTACTAAAGTAAACCTTTGGGTCTGACCCCTTTGTCTTTCGGATTTTTGAAAAGTAGGATTTGATAATCCTAAATTGTTTACTATTAAAACTCTCGATGGCATTCTAAACCGCTTTATAAATCATTTCCATTGATTTATGATATTTCGATTTTGAAATGTTTTCACAAACTCTTGCCTCGGGAAGTACTTTTCGCTTCGCTTGATCTTTTAAGATTCCCGGTTATTGTTATTCGTGGAATGTGAATTGTATGGCTCGTATTTGCACTTTGTTCGCACTAGCAAAACAAAGGAGTTTGCTAACCCCGAGTATTCGGGGTGGATGTCTGCTTTTGCATTCGTGTTTTGGAGCATAACACAGTGGTCGACGAAGGATGATGAAAGATGATCGATACTAATCACATGAGGAACCGTACATCGTATCGTTCAGCTTGTACTTTATTTTCCGCCGTTATATTTTTCCCGTCAGACGGGTGTGGTCAGTGTTTTGACTGCAGGCATGAGTTGTAATCGAGTTGTATGTTTTTATTGAAAGGCCAAATCGGTCTACTGAGTCATTTTAGCCTTAAAGGCATTGTCGAGATGTTTCATGTTGTTACTAGCCTGGTAGATCCTTGAGGAAAGGTTCTACGGCGTGTAATATCCCTAAGCGGATTGGGGGTGTTACAGTTCAAGGGCCAAACATCAATACATCCATTTCTATGCACGTACAGCGTATCCAAGTATCGAATACAACTTCATTACACAACTCCATGTAAATAAAATTATGCACCACAAATATCACACATAAATGAAATCATGAACACAGATATTATGCATAAAAGAGGAGACTTACGTCCACAGGCCGCACAGAGATGACGGTCGCCCATGATACTAATCTCATCCGACAACATATCCAACGCGTTGTGACTACGCACAACTCAACTTGTTACCTGACGACTCGAACGACAAGACAACACATTACTCAACAAATCACGACTCGACTCGACCCGACGGCCCCGCAACCTAATCTCCGATACCATAATCTTTCAAAACACTCACAAACATTCCAAAATCTATTTTTCAAATACTATAGTACGACTCCCATTTGAAAATATAAGGCCGATTGTCAAAACTAAAAAGATTTCAAAATCTACGTTAAACCACCATTTACACGCACCGACAAAATAATTAAGGGATTCAGCTTTTTAAAAATATACTCAAGTTCATAAAATACCACAATGCCATTTTAAATACACAAGCAGGAAAATATATTTGCAAATGAAATGACAAGCAGTCAGAATACTCGATTCTTAATCACATACCTATCTAATATCCAAAATCATCAGTCCAACAAGCAAAACTTCATGGATACCGGGTTCAAGCAAAGATCAACATAATCTTTTTTAGTTCTCAACAAACTCAACCATTGGTAAACTTTCTAAAGTACATCAATGTTCAGAAAATTCACAACACATACTCCACTCCTCATAGTCCAAGTTATCACTACATCCCAACCACCTTATGCTCAATGTACCACAAGTATCAAGTATAAGTTCCATCTCATATCGCACACATAAACAAGTTCATGCAACACAAAATATAACATATAAGGAGACTTACTTCCATATATCACACGAAGATGATGATCGCACCACGATACTAATCACAACTGACAACATAGACAACACGATGTCACAATGCATAACTTGATCCTCACTAGACAACTCAAACGATACAACAAGACACGACTCGACTCGACAAGACTACCTAGGCTGAGCAACCTAAGCATCGATGCCATATTCTATAATAGTTCTGACGCAACTTACAGTGCTGCATATCTTCTCGCATGGTATACAGAAAAACAAACCACAATGTTTGACCAACAAGGTCAAACTACAAGATAATACAGACCGACAAGGTCAAAAGACTTGAATGTGCTGAGCGGAAAGGTCACAGCACAACATAAATATTCCAAACCGATAAGTTTCATACAACACACACCCATACAGGGGTCACAACATTACAGTGGAAACAAAACACTTCTCGAGAATATACATGAAATTTACTCAAACTCTGTTTGATTAGTATCGCTGGTTTTCATCTTTATTCCGGCCCTTGACTGCTCACTCAAACTATGAATACTGAAATACGTAAAAGACATCCACCCCCAGATTGGGGGTTAGCGATAAATGTCAATTTTATACACTTATCCGTGTTTGGTGTTGATATATTTCACCCATAATTATGAGCTAGTATACCTATTTTGACTTCTATTTAATTAGTTTAGAAAAATTTATTTTTTATGAGATGAAGATGTAAATCAAGCTTTAATCGAATTGAATTAATGGTTCACTCAAGAAATAATATTTTTATAAAAATTCTCTTTATTGAGTTTTTATGTATTCATGTTGTATACCTATTTTATGGGCTAGTATACCTATTTTGATTTTCTATTTAATTAGTTTTAGAAAACTTTATTTTTATGGGATGAAGATGTAAATCAAGCCTTAATAGGATTGAATTAATGATTCACTCAAAAAATAACATTTTTATAAAAATTCTTTTTATTGAGTTTTTATGTATTCATGTTGTAGAGCTTTACAAAACAAGTCCGATACTCTTTTCATATTTAAAATCAGAGTTATATCTAAAGTTATCATCCGAAGAAGATTTGGGGCTAAAACGCAAGAGTCAATAAATTCAGGGCTAAAAATGGAGTTTGAAGTATCACAACGGCCAAACTTAACTTTCCATAGGGCCATAAAACGCTCAACAAACAAACACAAATGATGTGGGAAGTGTACGACCGTGGCTCTTACATGTTATGACCGTAAGATTTGTAGTGTACGACTGTATCCCCTACATGTTACGACTGTACTTTTCGACAAATTATGTGGTCTTAGCATATCTTTCACACTTTTTAACCGATTATTGGAAATAAAATGCAGCGGAAGTGAAGTTTGGAGTAATTTATAAATATATTTTATGCATCCACGAGCACAACATTATTTAGGCATGCTAATTAATTAACTACAAAGATTGATAAGCAACTTAAATACTCTTATTATTCATATAATAATATTATTGGTGAAAATAAATATCCTAATCAAGATCGTACGATATTTACCTTTGAAGCGAAGCGATTGTTCTTGATCTCTTACTCAAGATATTCTAGAGTATATCCTACCTTAATCCGGACGTTGTGTGGACAATGAGCTATTGGATCTTGCTGGACTTGAAAGTTGGGATTGGCGGAAAATTCAAAAGAGATCTCTCGATTTTTCTTTCTTATTTTCTAGTAATATTTGATCATTCTTAGAAAATTAAAGTGTTATCTAAACTGCAGAACCAAACACACAAGTCAAGATCTACAATTAAACACTTGAAGAAAAATCAAACTCTCAAGCAGATGAAATATGGATCCCTCCCATTCTACAAGTCTTATTTATAGGATTTGGTCTACTCTAGGGATCTTGAGGATTAGGGTTAGGACTCATAATATAACCCAACTTTCTATATCAAGCCCTTCCTAATATGGTTAAGTTTATTAATATCAATTCAATCCACAAATAATTAATATTGCACTTCCAACCCAAATTCCACTTTACAAAATCAGCTCCTTATTTAAATTTTTTTCGTTGTTTAAGATATCAATGTCTATTAATTAATTTAAGCTATTGAAAACTTTATTAATTAATTTCTTATTCAAGAGTAGTACCTCTTGAACTTTATTATTATGTCAGAATTAAATCCACCGGCATGGTTTAATATAATAATTCTCAAGCTTTTCAAGGGGACATCATCAACCCACACTAATTGGGACACGATTTCTAGTTATAATATTAATTGTTATATAAATAATATTATTATCCGAAATACAAAGCATATTGAGTCAATCACTGTGACTCTCACCCATGGTAAATCAAAGCAATAATTATATAAATGAATAATTAAATATTATATACTAGCATTAAGTAATTATAATTTTTCGAGATTTACGTTCATCTTACATAAGACAGTAAGAATCTATCTTAC